>OMPJ01040180.1:4128-52961 GCA_900312935.1 Carapus acus
GCGGGGGCCCGGCGGGGGGGGGGGAGGGGGGGAGGGGGAGAGAGGGAGAGAGAGAGAGAGAGAGAGAGCGAGAGGGTACACGGAGCACAGAAGTGTGGCCGTGTTACTCCGCTGACAACAACAGTGCACAAACAGACAACAAGGCTACACGCCGACTGAAATGTGTGTGTGTGTGTATATATATATATGTGTGTGTGTGTGTGAGATGATGAGGCGTTACTTCAGTAGTCATGATAAACCCCCCCACCCCAACACACACCTCTGCTTCTTGGCACGACGTGGCGAGAACTTCGCATCCCTCCCTGTGCGGCCTGCAGGCTGAGGCGCCCCCTAGAGGACAGGCGGTGAAGTGAAAGCTCACCTCCACACAAACACGTCTTTCCTCGGAATCCATGCGTTTGGCGTTGGTGTATGTGTGTGTGCGTGCGTGTGTGTGTGTGTGTGTGTGGGCGTGCAGGGAGTCAGATGAGGAGGATCTCGGGCTCGGACACGGCGCAGTAGAGCATGAATCCCATCTGGTCCACCTGATCCTCCGTCAGGCCGCTCAGCAGGTTGACGGCCGGTTTGAAGTAGCTGGGCAGCGCCCCCTGCTCCAGGTATCCGATCAGCTCCGTCACGCACTGCTGGAAGCGCGCGTCCAGGCTGGCGTCCGTCCAGTCGTCCTCGCTCAGGTGCAGGATGAGGTTGGCCAGCGCGGCGGCCCTCAGCGGCCGCAGTGCCGGGCTGTGCCGGCACGCCGCCTTCAGCACCTTCAGCAGGACGCGGCGCCGCCCGTCGGTGCCGTCCAACTGCGCCAGGCGCCGCGTCTCCCACGGGTAGAGCGAGAGGTGCCAGGCGTTGGTCCAGGGGGCCGTGAGCTCCGGCTGGGCCGTCAGGACCACGTCCCCGTCCCGGAGCAAGGGTAGGACGCTGATGACCAGCGAGCGGTCCAAGTCCTCCGCCAGCTCGTGCTCAACGCTGGGCCTGCGGGACGGGAGGTGCTTTTAGTTGAATTGTGAACCGACATCCCTCTTCCTCCTCTACTTCCTCCTCTCCTTCCTCCTCACTGACCTGATCTCCAGCTGGAGCTGAGGTCCTCCCACCACCGGCCTGACCACGCAGTCCAACGTGCTACTGATGGACGGCCAGTTCATCGTTTCCATCACCGTCTTACTGAACATGTTGACCACAGACTCTGACGACAGATACCCGCCCACAATGAACCTGTGAATGTGAACATATACACACACACACCCATGTGTGCACACACACACACACACACGCACACACAAAAAAAAATATAATGAAGTAAAAAATAAAATGAAGTAGCTGGGCATATATATCATCTATGTCCCATCTATATGTCCCATATACAGGGACAAAATACAAATATATATATTTTTTCTGTATATTTATATATTTTTTCTGTACATATATATCTATATATGTATATTTTTTTATTATTTTTTCCCCTTTTATCTAATCTATCTATCTATCTATCTATCTATCTATCTATCTATCTATCTATTTTCCCTTATTTTCTGTCACTGTTCAAATTCCTCTCCCCTGGGAACATGACGACTGTCAGCCTCAAACTGTGCTTACAAATTCTGCCCATGGACCGAAGGTGACGTGCTTCCACAACACCCCGACTCTCCCCACCTGTCCCAGTAGCTGCAGCCCCGGGGAAAATACTCCAGGTTGACCCGCCGGACCATCCAGTGAAGCGGGTGTGTGAGCAGCGTCTCCTCGCCGGGGATGAGACGCCACAGGGACGCTTCCAGCTGCAGAGGGACCATCAGACATGCGTGGTCTGCACTCACCACCTACACACAAACACACACACACGCACACACAGACAGAGGGCATTATTTTCACAAAGTGTGTCACCTCAGACTGGGCACACGACACATTTTTGTGTGTGTGTGTGTGTGTGTGTGTGTCACACACACCTGCAGGTCATCCAGCAGCGACCCCCCCAGGCTCATTTCCCCCAGTGGCATGTCTGGCTGGCGTCTTCTCAGGAAGCCCTGGATCTCCGTGCAAATGTCCAGCGCCTGAGTCTGAGCCCTGCATGTCTCCTCGTGGGACAGCAGCGCCCTGGTGTGGTAGTACTGCTGCAGACGCTCCTACTCACACACACAAACACACACACAGAGTCTGGAGTTATTTTTGTGATGGCACAACCCAAAGCCGTTCCATTATTGAAGCGACTTGTCTGCATTATTCACGACCGTCTCCTGCCTCCTGACGCATGTTGTCATCCGAGAGATATTTTCTCCACGATGCGCCACTGACTGACAAACGCAACATCATCAGGTGAACCGTAACCGTGGCAACTGCGTCGATGCATTGTCGCTGGATTTCTCATGCCAGGGTGGCAAAATCGTTACAGCTTCCCTGGCGGGATTCTCCAGCATGCCGAAATAAAACCTGGCAGCCCAGAGCTTCATACACACACACACACGGGGCACCTGTGTGTTTACCATATCAAAGGCTGTACCTGCAGAGTGAGGGCGCACAGCTGCAGCCTCTTGGCCTTGGAGGCAGCTTTGCTTGGCGTCTCACCGGGGGTCTGAGGCAGCTGGCAGAGGTCGGCTGAGCGGGACAAATGGGAGCACCAGTTGGAGACGGCACTTTGTTGAGACAAAACACACACACGCACGCACATACACATCCACACACAAGCAGTCTGGGCTGCTCTGCCCCACCTCTCTGCTGCCTGGTCGCCTTGGCGACGTGTTTGAGCACGACGCCCTCCAGGCCGCGGCGGATCATCGTGGGCGAGGCCGACACCAGGCTGAGCTCCTCCCAGCTCTCCGCCATTTTCTGCTCCACCTTCTCCTCCTCGGCGGCCCGGCCGGCCCGCTCGATCAGCTGAGCGGAGCAACAGTCGCGTTGTTACTTTGGTATTCGAGCGACCTGACGGTTGATGGGATGAGAGGCGCCACTCACTCGTTTGACCGCCAGCGTGGCGATGCCCAGCACGGCGGCCCCGCCCACCCCCAGGACCAGCCGGGCGTTGGACAGAAGGAAGTCGATCACCATGGCGATGCCGTCCTCCCCTCGCCTGCGGCTGCCCTGGAAGTTCATGTCTTCTTTGGATGTGAATCCACCTTAAGAAACAAAGATGGTCGTCAATTGTTGTTGTTGTTGTTGTTGTTTTTTTTTGATGATGACAGAAAAATGCAGACACAGCAAAAATATACACATCACAACAAGAGCACCAACTGTACATTTGGTGTAATTTTCTCAGCTTTGATATTGATACTCACAACAGATTGACAGGCCACACACACATTTAACACTCCAAAATTACCCCTAGCTCATGCTTTGTTTACATCACAGCTGACCGTGTCTCATGTTTCCATTTTTTCCCCACAAATCTCTGCGACTTAAATGCAGCGCCAAAATCTGTGCGCGAACATTTGTTTATCAGATTTAGGCCTTCGACAGCAGAGATTCAGAAATAAAATATCTCGACCTACTGAGTCGCTCCCACATCGTCGGGGTCGTCCAGCTCTATTTATGGTCGCCGCTCGCCCGCCAGGACCGCTCAGGTTTACAAAGCGGCTCTCTGGTCGGGTTACCGCACGTGCCGGTGAGCACGCTGAGCATGGGGTCAAAGGTCACTGCTGGTTTGGGGTGTAGAAGAGGGCGACCAGTCAAGTTGAATGTTTAAGAATTGTGGGTCAAATGTGGAAATGAGGTGAAATCAAAGGGAGGTAGGACGGCTGTGGGTTAGTTAGGACACAAAATAGCTTGCTTTTGTTTACCCCCTTTTGTTCTTACAATACATGATTTGTGTGTGGCCGGGTGGGCATGGCAGGCATGCATTGCTGTCAGTGTGTGTGTGTGATCTCTAGTCAAATCTACATATCACTTGTACAAAACACTGTTCCTGCACTGACAGCTAAGGAACCTACGTGCTAAGGCTTGAAGGAAAACACCATTTGCCAAGTATTAAAACGTTATTATTCTATTTAAACACATGCAATCCCGCATCAGGCCTGATGAACTGCGTCATTCACGCCCTTATTAAGATGAAATCTGCACCGAGGTGTCTTTCTCTGGGGCATATGCACAAGTACTAACTGGCTTTTGGTTCCTCAGTGCATAAGAATTCACACGTTCGTGAAAAGAACACAGAACACACAGAGAATCGAAGGCTGTCTTTCCTCGATTAACAGACCTTGAACGTACCACCGTCAAACTTCACTTAGTTCAGCCTAAATTACGTTATCTTGTTCGTTCGTATTGCCAGCGTCCGCCGGTCTACACAGCGGATACAATGAGACAAATACACCACAAGTCGAGGTTTGTGAATTTGTTTCCCGCCTGTAGCGACAAAAGAGCAAGATTTTGTTAAAATAATGATGAAACCTACCAGCTAGCAACCAGCTGTTCCCCGTCGTCTTCTTCGTAATGTCTGCTGGTATTCAAATCAACCTGCGGGCGCAACAGCGTTCCAAGCGGAGGGTAGCAAAACAACAGCAACTCGATGTTAGCTATTCTGTCAATTTAACTATTACTTATCCTTTTGAATGTGTTTATGAGTGGTTTACTTGACTATTTTATTATACAAAAAATATCAAATAGTAATCTAACAATAATAATCAGCGATGGGTCATCAAGCTGATGTAGTGAGGTCATCAGCATCCTGAACTGGCGTGTCATTTCCGTCTCCAGTGTTAGATGGGTGAGTTAAGTTCACGTTTATTCTACACATCCCACAGTTTTAGCCAGCTCTTCCCATCTTCTGTTGACTTTATGGGGAATTTATGCTGGTTTGTGCAAAGGTGGTGAGTCGGTACACTGAACTGCAAAGTAGTGATTTCCCATTTTTTGCTGCTGTGTGTGTATTTTGAGAGTAAAACCCAAATGCAATGACTGGCAGACTGTATGGAAACTGTTTCGGTTTTTATTTCACTCAGCAAATGGCTGTTTTAACAGAATATGTGACCAAACTCCCAATAGCTTCCACAAAATCAGTTTCTGCACAATTTCCCTTTGTAAGTCAGATTCCGAGTCGTCCCAGCCACATCTTGTCAAAAGGTGTGATGTTACACTTTCCCCTTTTCACCTTTGACATTAAGTGACGTTTGTTTGCATCAAATTGAGACAAATCATCAGTCAACTTATTAGCCACGTGCAGAAAAGAAACAAATCTGTGCTGACAGAGCAGTCGAAGGTGGGGTTTAGTACACGCGCAAACTAGATTTATTTCAAAGATACATTTAAAAAAAACAATTAAAGTAACTTGACATAACAGAAGTGCTTTACAATTAGTCATTAAACAAACAAATATAGCCAAACAAATATTGGATCACAAGCCCCTGCGTGAGTTAAAACAACCTATGGAAGCTAAATCAAGAAACTCTAAATGGGTGTGTGTAAAAAGGCACCACCATTAGGGTTTGTTTTTGTTTTGCAATACTCAGTAAAGCGTTAACTTGCCTGAACGTTTTGGGAGTTTCACTAAATCAACAACAACAGAAAAAAACCCCATACACAGCAGCCAAAACATCTGCTGGTAGTTGCGACTAGAAATGCCAAGAGGAGTCTCGAGTGAGAGCAAAGATCTGGGATGGCACATGATAGATCGGGATCGGAATCAGAAATGAGGGAAAAGTTTCTCTCTACTCTAAGCTCACCCCCCGTCCCCTGGTCAAAGTCTATACAATCATTTTACATATTATCAAGTTAGATTACAGCGTAGGGTTTCTGTTTTTGTACAAGTCCATACATACATCTTTCATTTACTTCTTATCTGTACAGATTGGTTACAAAAAATACATGCCATTTGGAAATATCTATAAACAGATTGGAGGTGTGTTTAACTTGGAGCGCTGAACTGTTTTTAGAAAAAGGAGAATGACTATGATTTGGTAAATATATCAGAGACTCCCACTTGTCTGTCAGGGTATAAATAAACCACTTCAGACCCCAAATGAATGAAAAAAAAAAATCCTCAGACCAAACTCACACTCTTTGTGCGAGACACTGCCAACTAAGCGACTCACTGACCAAATAAGGCTACGCTTAACTGAAATCCCTAAAATGCCTGGTATGCCTCCTTTTGTGTGCTGGTGTGCAAAGTCCTCAATGACGGCTCATCTTGACTTTGCGCCCTGAACTTTCTCGGTGCTTGTCGTAGTCGTGGCTGCGCTTCCAGTAGTTCTCAGAGCTGCCGTGTCGCCGGGGGTGAGAGAGACTCGATGGGTGTCTGTTCTCCTCCTTGTCCATCTCCAGAACCCTCGGCCTGGTGGGCGGGAAACGGACGAGTAAAAAACAGAGACCGGCCTCCATGTGATCGTTTATACACAGAGAAGTCTTGCTCGAGCAGCGTGTACCTGTGAGCGGCGTCCGGGTCGGCTTTGCGATGCGAGCGCTTGGCTTTGAGGGGAGCTGGTTTCCCCGCTGGGTAGGAGCTGAGAGAGGTGTCGGAGTCGAGCCGAGGAGCGTCGGGTCTGGTCCTGGAAAGCAGCGCCAAACACACACCGGTCAACACACACACACACACACACACACCAACAGATGACTCTCTGATTTCCGGGCGGAGGGGACACTCACTTTCTCAGGATGATAACAGCGCGCCGCTCCTTGATGTCTTGAGGTCGGATGCAGTGGGTGATCTCATCTGCGGCGTAGCCACTGAAAAAGAGAAGCACACACATTGGCTTTTACTTCCAGTGACGCGGCAACCGTGACTTTCGGCAAGTTTACACAACTCAGACTTGCGAGGTTGATCCCATGCACATCTCATTCAGCCGGCCGGATATGGACATATAACGGGCGGGTGGAAAATATGCAGCGAGGGATTCATGAGAAACACATTGTTGGATAAAAAGTTAAGAACAGTTTGCAAGACTTCTGGGGAAAAAAAGTCCTGGTCGAGTTTCACAAGGAAACGCTCGTCAATGTGTGTTTTTATTTATTCCAGGATGACATTCCTTTTCCGTTCTTGACAATGTGGACACATGCAACGGCTTGCATGTGGCGTTCAGCTGATCGAGAGAGAAATACTTTTATTGCCAAATACACACCGGATGGGGTGTCACACAACTGAATGACCACAAATGCAACGTGGCTGCTATAGTCAGTTCATTTTTTCTTCTCCTGCTTTCGTTTCAATTTTACCATAATGTTGCTAACATTCCTGTTGCTAATGGGGATATGTTGGGTCACTGTTAATCTATTTAGAATTTGAATGTTGAAATGTTGAGGAGCTCTACCTGCTCTATCCTGGAAAGCACCTCGGGGTGTTCCGATTTGGCGCTATTCAAATAAAATTGAATTGAACTTTGTTTGGATAAAACGAACGAGATGCATCAATTGAGTTTTTAAATGAATACAACATTCCCTAAAATGGCAACCTCCTCTCTTGTCTGAAATATTCTCTGTTTTCGTGGAATCTACATGCATTCCTATTAGCTATGTAGCCTCTGTCTTTAAAAGCTTTGAAATGTGAAGCACTTCTGACTGCCTGCTCCAGTCAGCAGGAGGCCTGATTTCTTGGGGTAAGCATTTAAAAATTAAAGAGAATCTGACAAGTGGTCAAAGAAACTTCATACAGTGACGTCAGAGTCCTTGAGCAAGGCACTGAACCCTCTGGGGTTGAACGTGGGGGTATGACCGAAATTAATGGCGCCGGAGCCCCTCACCTGAGCACGGTGACGCTCCCTCTCCTCACCGGCAGGATGAACACCGGCTCGGACACCCGGATCGGCTTGAACTGGAAGCGGCAGCCGAAGCACAGCGCGCTGTCGCTGAAGAAGGACACGGAGACGATGGGCCGGGCGAAGATGTGCAGCGGGTCCACGTGGGAGACGATGCAGCCGCCCGGCTGGTAGTCGTTGATCACGGCGCTGTTGACGAAGCCCTCCGGGATCACCCCGCTCGACACCAGCCGCTTTATCACCAGCTCCTCCACCCAGCCCGGGATGTCGTCCACCTCTCCCTTGCGGTACAGCCGCTCCTGGCCCGGGCCGCGCTTCTCCAGCTGGGCCCCGTACGTGTACCCTTCCCCGAAGAAGTACTTGTTGCGGAGGGGCGCCCTGTCCACCGTGTGCTCCCGGTACAGCCCGGCCTCTCCCTTGGCCACCACCTCGTCGATCTTCTCCTCGATGCGTGCGCACTCCTCCGAGGAGAAAATGGTCTTCTGGACGATGCTGTTCTCCACCAGCTGCGCTTCTTGTTCCCGCGGGTCCGCGCTGTCGTCGCTGTGCTCCAGCTCGTCATCATCGGACTCCCGGAATTTGCGCTTGCGGTCCTTGCCGTTGCTCGCCCGGTCCCCGCGCTTGTTTTTCAGCTCGTCCCGGTGCGGAGTCATGGACTTGAGCTTCTCCCGCAGGTCGGCGTATCCACCGGCTGCCATGTCATCCAAAACAGAGGTGCCAATCTGTTTTTTTTTATAACGTGAACCGCGAAGTGCGTTGCTAGTATCCGGCGTGCATTTCTTCCCCCGGTGGGTGTGAAGGGAAGGCCGGGGTGGTGCGCTCGGCACCGCGGGGATGTTTCTGGGGGTCCTCGGCCCACGGGGAGCCCTTTTACCGAGGACTGGGTGAGCTAACCTTAGCCAGCCCACTCCGCCGCTTTGTCAACGGACCGTACAGCGGTTAAAGCAGTTTAAACCGGGTACAACAATCAGTTTTATAAACTCCCAGCCGCTGGTAAGTGATTAAAATAAGGATAATAATTGCTGGATGGCGGGGCCGGGCTGAGCACCTTAGCAGTCCTGGCCGTGCTGCGTGGCTCCTTTAGCTAGCTAGCTCAAACTAGCCTGGCTTGGTCTGTACACCACCGCCTGGAAAGACCCACAAACCACGCGGCAGCATTTCACGCGTCACCGTCAAATAATCCCCAATGTGTCCGGTGATGTTTCAACGCGGGTTTCGGCTCCAGGAGCGGGGCAAAGGCATGTTCGGAAGGCACGGTAGCGGGTGGAAGGAGCCTCGCACAGGCGTCGCAGTTTGCGTTTGCGCGTCTCTAAGACGGCTGAAAATAAACTCACGGGGTGCTCGTGCGCAGGCGCGGCGGTGTGAGCCGCTATCGCGTTTCCCGACGTACCGAATGGACGCGCAGACCCACTTTAGACCCGCGCTGCTAATTTGGTCCCCCAAGCCACTTTATTTATGTCGGCAACTTATTCAGTCACCGAGCGGCCTTATTAATGAACAGTTTGATCACAGGAGATTCCAGACAATTGATTGGACAGTTCTGACTTCCTTCCGTCCCATTAGTTTCACGTCCATCTATGTTGTTTACAGGTATTCATTTATGTCAATGTTTGACGATGAAATCAGCCAATTATTTATTTTGATCAATGCGAGATTCACATGGACTCTAGATATTTACTCGAACGGTTACCCATTTACCAATCACATTTCTTTTCCTCTTTATACTTTAGTCTGAGTGTCTGTACCCTTAGTTTCCAATTGAGAGAGGTGAAATGAAGAATGTATTTGTCTAAGGTGAGTGGTTTGTGGGTGTATCCCTTGATGTTGCAATGCTATGAGTCAACACTGTATTACGTGAAAATTGCTTTATTTCTATTATTTTGTTAAAATAGACATGAACACACATATCTCTTTAAAAGTACTTATTCATTGTGATACAAATCCATACAAAATAAACATACAGAATGAAAAAAAATCTGTTGTTTATGATGATAATTTATGCCCACTTGATCAATAAAAAATACTTTAAAAAGCTTTTCACACATCAAATGTACAAAATATAGTTTCTCAACACACTTTGTACATAAATAGTTGATACAAAGGGATGTTATGAAATGCACAATATAAAGTCAATAACAAGAGATAGGTTACTCAGTTCCACAGTTAATCTGAGAAATCAAACAATTGTTCACTAGTGTACAACATTAGGATCCATGATTATATTTTACACACAAAGTCAGACGGACATGCGGGTCCTCTTTCCTACTCATATGACATATCAACAAAAAAACAACTTGAAATCAAAAAGAGGTAGGCTATTTAAAGGTATTCATTACATGTACATGTGTTCCTTAAATCAAGAGTAGGGTGAAAGCAGGTTACAACATGGTGATCTCGCTGGGTGGCAGGGTGAGCCTCTTCTCACGCATGGACATCATGTTTTCCACCTGCATGGCGATGACTCGACACAATTCCAGGCCCTGCAGACAATAAATGTCAGAGTGGGAATGTAACAGCTTCATATATCACACGTGAATGCAGGGGAATTATACTGTATATAGTAGTAGCAGTATATAAAGTAACTTTGTACAGGAAGCATTTGTTTAAGTAGTGGTGCATGATATGACACTTATGTGATAACATTTAGCATATTTGTGATTTATATAATAATTTCCTCACATTCAGGGGGAAACTTTACACAAAGAATAGGCGCGTAAATCTGAGTGTTTCATATACAGTAGGACGCTTATCTTAAACACTGTAAGTTTTAATTAATCACATTTCTTCTGTTTAACTTGTGTACCGCCCAAATGACTCTGTGAAATGGCTCTGGAAAGGCAGAATATCTGCATTCCCCCTTAGCGATCAGCATGTGAGGCCACAGTCTGTGGGCCTCACATGCTGATCATAACATTTTCAAATGTTTGTCTGTGGGCCACAGACAAACATTTGAAAATACTCTGGAAAGATTGTAAATCTTTTTCATGTAGATTAAATACACCTTTCAGCCATTTTCCATATTCTTTTGTATACGCAGTGATTATATTGTATGTTGCAAAGTCTAGCTCAAATTATTTACTGTTGGGTGTCCAAATCAAGGACATTGAGCTGAATAAATGAAAACTCTCCATCACCTTTACAAGTAACTCTGTGGAAAATATGAGAACCAACTGCTGCAGCATTCCTCTGTTTTTGTGTGATACCTGCTCCAGCTGTAGCTGAATGATGCGCTGTGAATTCATGTCTCCCAGGGTGAGATCCACATAAGGATAGCTTGTTCCGGCAGTGGGTCTCTGGGTGCGGCTCGACTGCACCTCCACCAGGGGGACCACTGACAGCAGCTCCTGCAGCACGGAGGAAAACAGAGGAGGAGACATGGCAACTGATGAGGAAACTACTGAGCGTGTGCCCAGTTTTCTGGACTGGGATCCGGTCACGATGGGATGAGTCATCTGCACGTCTGTGCTAAATGTCAATGTGTGAGTGTGATAGTTCCTTACATGTGTGTTTTTGTGCAGAAAGTGAAAACCATGTTGATTGACAGCAACGATGCACGGGGCGTAGAAGGTGGTGGAGCTGCTGCTGTGAATATAGAAGAATGAGGAGCCAAACATGGGGAACACGTTCACCAGTCCTACAGAGAGAAAGAGGACACCCATTGACACTCAGTGAGAAATCATGATTTGAAGCACAATGTCATCAAGGGTGCCTTGAAACCAACCCATAACTATGAATGAGTGAAAAATGCTCAATCTAAATAAAACAAACAATATTTCACTGATGAGCAGCTCAAAAACAAAGCTTTACATTTTAGTGCAAAAAAAAATCTGCTGCAAAGCTGCAATGCTATCTGCATGCCATCAATTGTACTTATGCAGAAAGTAAGGGAAATGGCAACTTAACACCACTATCATTCATTTAAATGATTATCCTCCAGACAGGTTGCTGAGACCAATCTCAGCATGCACAGGCACACACAACGCCCATACACAGACTAACTAATTCACGCTTCAAGGTCATTTAGCATGTTTATTTCACCAGGCATGCACGTTTTTAAATGCAGTGAATCCAAGAGGATCTGGATCCCACCGAGGAGAAAGGCTGGCAGATTTACACGTTGGGCTACCTTTGTTGTGAGGTGACCCAAAATTCCTCGCTTCATGTCTGCAGAAATCTTACCCAGAAACTGAGATCTGGCCTGATGGGGGCTCAGCGTCTGCACTTGCTGCATGTGCTGCGTCACCGTGGTGACCCACTGCTGAGGAGGCTGCTTTTTGAACAGGTCAGGAGCAATGTACTCTGAAAGCTCGTGTCTAGAGGGAAGATGCACACACAGAAACAAAGCAGAAAACATCTCAGTTCGCTATTTCTTTCTTGCACCAGATCATCCGGAACCGATGGCGGTTACAGCTGGAGCAAGAGAAGCGGCTGCATTGTGATGTGTCCTCTGCTTCATTGATTTGTAAATGATGATAACTTGGTGAAGCCTTTTTGTTTTTTCCGACACTAAAAAAGCAGGGGAAATCGAGAGGCTTATCCTGTCTTGCCGCTCCTTCCTTTTAAAAGATAGTTGTGGGATATCAAAGGATTGTTTCTCAGTTTATCCACTGTAATTGGCAGATGGGAACAAAAAAGTAACTCTTTAAGTGTTCCCCTTGAGATTAACAGGAGCCATGTTTTCCTCTTGTTCTCTTACATGCTGGGGATGAAGATGATGTCTTTGGCTCTGTGCTGCAAAGCTGCCAGTTTGGAGATCTGGTGGAACAGTTGATCGCTCACTTTTCCATGCGGAAGCACATTTAGGAGGCCTTTACGGTAATCAGGCAGGATCTATGCATAGACACAAGCACAAAGGCACTGTCAGTAATTTTAAACACCTACATGCTTTTTTTTAGTGTGATGGCGTGGTTTTCCAGCCACTGTGCAGTGGAGATGCTGTTTATGTGCTCACAGCACAATTTGGCACAAATAGATACACATGTGGATCAACACCAAAAGAGAACAAAGAGCCTGAATTCAGCAGGAGCGGTGCAGGATGTTATATTATGTAGATGAAGAGCAGCTAATTTAGTTGGCTGACATACTGTAGAGCAGCAGCATGATGATGATGCGCGAAACAATGATTCATTACCATAAGAGAAACACTCAAACCTTTTCTGGTACACCACATATTTGAACATCAGCTGCTCATACACAGTATAACATTGTTGACACACATGTGTGCTCACATATACAGCAAGAACTCCCTCTACAGAGAGTGTGTGCTGTGTTTACCTGGTTGTAGTGCATAGCCACACAAAGCTCATTGTCAAACTTGAGTGGTTGATTCCAGACAACCCGTCTGAACCAGAAACTGTAGTTGGCATCCACTAATTCTGCCTCTGTCGCTATGTCCAGGATATATTCGTGCTTGTTCAGGGGACGCACGTTCTGACCTTGACATATCGTAGACATGAAAACACAAATCATGTTATTTATTATAGAGGGATGTAATATATTGACTTGAAATGTCAGGTTTTTGATTTGTTGGCAGGACCTGGGCTACGTCTCAGTGCTCAGTATCAACTGAAACCTTTGGCTCAGGAAACCAGAGAGCTCTCTGATATGTGATCTGTGAGTGGATCAACTTCACTGACAATGACTACCTGGTTGCCTTTGTGCCCGAATACAATGTTTCATGTGTGCGTGCGGTGAGGGAGAGAGAGTGAGGAGAAGTGTGTGTGTGTATCCGTGAGTGCACCTCTGTTGGTGACCAAAAAAATGGCGTATTCATCCATGGCCTCCAGCTTGTGTAAGCCCATTTCGTAACACAGCTCTTCGATTACCTCCAGGGCAACCTGAAAAACAACGGTGAAAATTGTACATCCCACTTCACCACAAGTTGGACTCCTGAATGTTTTGCCACTAACTGAAGACAATTGATTAGTTCTGCTATCAGGTGGGAGTTTGCATGAGCTTGTATCGACACCACAGTGTTTCCAAGAGTATGCTCTGCTCTGAATCTTGAGAAACTTGTCGAGTATTGTAGACAAAAACCTCCCAGCTCTGACGTTAAATCATCATGATGTGCCACCTCAGACGTGAAAGAGATGCTATGATTTGGGTGAGAGGAATAATCGTGATGTATGTGTTGTTTCTTGTTTTGCCAGAGACACAAAACATATTCCATTAGGTCCCTCAACAGATGCCTAGCTCATGTAAAAACATCCCATCTGGAGCAAATGTGACACCAAGATAGCACTGCAATGTTTGAAAGCCTGCAGGAGGGGTTGGTATATGAGGCTCATATCCAGAAAGACCCGGAGCTTTGGTGTTATTGGGCTGATTTTAAGCCTGAGCTACCTTCAGACCCATCCTGGCACAGCTCACAGGTGGATTCAAAGCTGCTCCCACCACGCGAGTGTGATGGCGCTCGAATAATGCTGTGTGACTCAGCGACTCGGCGATCCTCACATTACCGGCAGTGTGAAAGACGCATGCGGGCTTAAATCCCACTCTGCTCCTCACAAACACTCCCTGCATCCTGGCGGAGAATCAACACTTACCGAGCATGTTTTGATCTTCACATGCCGTTCAATCCCTCCGGGGAAGAGGAACAGCTGCCGCTTGGAACTCCGTCCCGCCTTAAAAGGTAAACACACGCATACACACTCAGTATCGTCTCCTTGATACTGTAGGCACAAAGAAAGTGTGTGAGGCACTGACCATCATGGCCTTCAACTCCATGCTGTTGGGTGAGACAACACGGCCTCCATACTGGAAGGTCTTCTTCAAGTTCTGCTCACACGCTTTTGCTATGCCTGGAGCATTTGCACATTACAGAGTTGTTTTTTTGGCACACAACGCATTATCACCCGTTGTGCGAGAGTGTTTGCATTTCACTTTACCCTGATACTGGGCTCCAGCGCTGCGGCTGGCCTGCAGGAGGTACTTGAGCACGAAGGGCTTCAGAACTTCAGAGCAGCTATGGAAAGCAGCCAGGATGTACAGCAGCCTCCAGCCTCGTTGGCAACTGTCTCTGCGGAATGCACAGTCTCAACAAGTGAAGAAAAATGTGTGTGGGTTGGTGTGTGCAGGTGCAGTGCGACTGAACGTACGGTTTGGAGCTGGTGTTTGCAGTCAGCTGTTTGAGGACTTGACAGTAAGCCTCGTCCCTCATCAGGCTGTAGTCTCCTATGAGCTGAGGTGAAAGAGCACAAACACACACACACATTGTTCACGGTCATACAATTATAGGACCGTGTGTTTACTAGTTTTCATGTCAGTGTTTACCTTGAGGAAAGTGCTGACTATGTCCTGCTCTGATGATCCTCGAACTGGCTGGTCACCCATAAAGCGCATCACAGCTGGACATTCAGGCCCCACACACACAGTAAAAATATTGTCAATTTCAATAAGGAAAATCACAAAGGTTAAATCTATATAAAACAGTGCAATAGAATTACGTTACTGCTGCATCGTGCCAACAATCTGTCGCCCAAAAAGAAGTAGAAAAGCGAACTTACACAAGAAGAGATCTGCTGCAACTCTGTTCATGGCTGGATCGGTGAACTCTATCAAAGACTCTGTCAGGGGGTGCTGTGAATGGTCAATGCACAAAACACAACACAATATTAGCGGTCCAGAAACGGAGAATAGAACTGTTCAAATCTGAGGATCGTGTTGTGAATAGAAAACCTTGGAGAACTTGATCATGTCTATGGGGTCCCTGGAGTCTCTGTTCTTACTCTTGCCTTTAATAGTGTCTCTGTGGATAAAAATATCAGCATTACGCTATGTACTTACATGATTGCGGTGTCTGTGTGTTTGCTTGTCTCTCACCCCTTCCCGTTTCTCTGTCTGAAAAATTTCTTGGCAAACTCCAGCATATCATATTTGCTGTCCAGTAGGAGTCTCTCATCCACGTCGCCCTCACTGTGTCCATCAAAACCATCAATTGAGACCCTCTGGAAAACAGAGATAGTCAGCACGAGCGACTATCACAATTCAGCTTACAAGATACAGTGTAACGCACTTTGTGTGTTTCAATGGATTTGGTACCTCGAGAGTTTGGTCTATCTCATGCGCTGCCATGGTGGAGGCCACCGCGACGGCAACAGCCGATGATACAGCGAACTGACCCGCTCCCCCTCGTGGCTCCGCTTTGCGGTCCAGCGGCAGGGAGAGAAAGTCAGGAGGAGCCACGGGCCGCACGCAATCCATTGGAAACGCACCAGAACGACCAAAAACAGCTCCAAACTTCCACCCTGACAAATGGAAACACACACATACACACACATACACAGACAGACAAACACACACACACGCACACAATGTCGGAAATGTTAAAAGCATTTCTGCCCTGCACTTACGTTCAATTCTGCATTTCCAAGGGAGGCTGCACTTTTGAAATATTAACATATTCAGTCCACATTTCATTTTACATCCTGGTGACAATTTATTCATTACATTATGATTTCATACTGAAGCTTAATTCAGTTTTAAATATTGCAGAGACATGACAAATTGCTCCAGTGTGAAGTGCTAGATTTACTCATGGGATCTGCATGGTTTCACAGTTTCAGATAACACCAATAGCAACAAAAGTAATTTAATAAAATCATGCTGCGCCAGACATTTGACCTCGTGACGAATGGGTCAGAATTCCACTTTCAGTACAGTAAACAAACAGTAATGGACTTTGCATTTAAACAATCTTATCATTATCTGCACTTCCCTTTTCTGTTATGATAACCTCCTCAGCAGCAAAAACAGCCTGCAGGGTGTATGACCTTCGCACAAATTAGACACAGACATACAGACACACAGAGACGGATTTGTTGTATGTATGATTCTTCGGAAACGGATTTTGGATGAATGTTTATATTACAATAATGATGGAGATGTGCCACCCAATATATGACAGGATATGGAATGAGCAATGTGTTTGATGTAGTGTCAGAATATAATGTGGTAGCACATGCATACTGCACATCACGATGGAAGGTGTAAGACCGTTTGATTAAGAAATGCTTTTCGAGGAATGACTATATCAAAGGCAAAGTAAAACACACATATTTCTGTAATGTGGAACCCCAAGTGTGTTACATCTGAGACAACTGACTTTGAATTTACTGAAAGAAAACAAGTTGTAATGATCTGACAATCTATTAATTAGTCTGTGCATGAGCAGCGATAGACTGAAGCAATACACATTTTACTGCTTCTCAGTTCAAAACTCTCATGCCAAAGGGGAAACTACAGCGCCACCTTTTGGCAGTAACCCAAAATAGATTCCCCCCCGACTGCCGTCCATGCGCATTGCATACTGTACAAAGTTAGAGGGACATTCAAAGAAACAGTCAACAATAACATACAATTATACACACCCTTCCTACAAGTAAACAATAAACACATACTGTACATACTGAAGTCATACAATACAAAAGTTCATGAGATGATATCGTTACCTTGTTTACAAAAGAAACTGATCGTATACTGTAACGAGCACAGAGCCCACTGTCACAGTCTGCACTTATTCCTGCCTGGCATAGTGTCGATGCATTATACATACACCTTCAGGTTACACAGATGCTGTCCAGGTTTGTATATTTCTCACACTTGTCAGTCTGAATGCTCACCTCCCCTGGTTTGAGCCTGGAGCATTGCACTCAACAAAATACATTTTAATGTGGTCACCACGAGGTCTGGAGCCTTGAGGCCAGGTGGCCTCAGAGTGAAAACTGGCACTGGGCTTCTGGTCATCAGAAATTAAGAATTTGTGGCAATGTGGTTTGATCTCATTCATTAGATGTGTCAGATTTTGGTTTAGAGAAATATTTTCTCCTCTAAAAATTTTTTCTCCACCAAAAACATACCACCACCACAAAAAATATATATTTTCTTCACCGGATGAATTTAGATTTAGAGGCCAGCAGTGTTTACAGTTCTCCAAATGCAGAGGAGGGAACTCACCAAAGTCTTGAGTGTCTCTCCTCAACTCCTCCAGAAAGACCACTTTCTTCCTCACTACACAGCCATAGCTATGACCTAGAGTACACCGTGTCATATGCATACAAAGATGAGTACAGACAGGAAATTCAGCCAAATATTGATTGGGTCTCCACCTCACATACAGCAGCAGTGCCTCACCCTTCTCCAGCCCATCCATGACTTGCAGCCTGATGATGTCACCTTTGTGGAAACTGAGCATTGCCCGATCATCTGTGACAAAGTTTCGCTCTGCAATCACATAGTCGGAGTCCTGGGAAGAAAACAAATACGCACATAAGGATAACAGCTACACATCCTCAGCCTAGGCCTGCCGGTGATTTACTGGAAATGGAAAGGAACTCAGGCATGGTATGAGCTTCAAGTGGTTGATGTGGAGAGAGCTGCCGGGTTGACTTCAGGTGCTGTCGATATCTTGCTCACCATTAAGTAATGTCAATTGCGTTTTTGGAGATGGGGGTTTTGTACATTTGTGTGCTTTTTTTGCACTCCTTGTGCACTTTAAGAGCACAGACACTAGAAGGCATTATTGTGTTGCATTTTGTGTGTGTAGATGATGAGGCAGAGATGAAGGCTACTCTCCTTTAAAACTGCTATGCCTGACGCTATGTGTTAAAAATACTGCTGCATTACAATCCCTGATTGGCAAAATGCAGCATTCTGGGATATTATACCATCGCTAAAGCTGTTCCTAGTTAAAACAAGCATTTATTTAGTTGAGTCAAGCATGAAAATGGGGCCTAGGGGAAATCCTGTGGTCTGACTCGAGGCAACAGTGAAAGCAACCCAAATATAGCAAAAACCATGTGACAGAAATAAAAAAGAAATGAATTTCATTCATGATCCTCCGCGGATCCCACTCTATACCCACTCTGACTTTATTTCTCTTTTGAAATATCTTTCGCATCACTTTGCTCTGCCCCCTGTTTTGTTCTGAAGACACATGTCTGTGTTTTTACCTTTTTGATCTCAGTGATGAAGGTGTCAATGAGATGTTTGACCTGCGGAGCTTTGGCTGAGAAAAGGATGAGCTTCTCATTGGTCAGATTGAATTCCAGCATGTTTTCAGATGGGATGGTTACAAACAGAATGTCTGCGTAGCTGGGAAATCACATTGCGAGTAAGCAGAGGCAGGATAATTACTGAGGTACATGGAAATACACACACAGATGTAATCAGATATGAAGTACCAGGTGTGCAAAAAGTAGTGACTATAAATCATGGTTACTGTACAATTTCTTTTGACAAAATTACTCTGATTGAGCAGAATGGGCCCATCTGGAACTTGGAGGAGGATAAAAAATCTACGTGGCTAAATATCTGCATAATGACTTCATACGTGTAGGGTCGTAGAACTCTGAAGTAGTCTGGAGCTGCAGCACTGCTCTTCACTGTCTTCAACAGCTTGATACCAGAGTGGGAGACTGCTAACACCTGCACTCCTGTTCCTACACTTCCCTGCACACACAAACACACACATGCACGCACAGGGAGACACAGGTTTTATCAATAAAAAATAATAAATCAAGGATATAAAGGATAACAAGATTCATCTGTATCAGTGTTCACCGAGGCAGGGAACAGGCGAGAGAAGTATATTTCCCAGGTTTCTCTGGCTGCAGTGACAATGAGTTTCTTCACGTGCTCTTCCACAGGGTCCATATTTTTTTGGACTGCGTGTTTTGCTGTTATTTGTGGGGACAGACGTGAACTCATTAATGTCACAATAAATGAATTTTACTTGGGGGCTTGGATTACGAGATGATGAAAATCTCTGCATGAAAATCTTGCATGAATACCAAAGAGGGCCTTCATTTTCTGCCTTTCATCGCGAGTGATGCGAACACATGCCTCTGACAGGGTATCATTCACTATCTGGAGGAGGAGACAACATGAGAAGACAACATATATAAACGTAGAAAAGCATGCGGTGCAAATGAATGAACGAATACACGAAGGAATGAAAATGTGGAAAACCTGTTTGAAAATTAGGTCCAGAACCACAGGATGGTTGAAGCTGTCTTTCGGATAAAAAACCTACAAAAGACATGGGAACATTTTGCGATAATTTTGCGATTGTTTGTGCGTATGAGTGCTCACAAACTTGATGATGCATGAGAAGTTGTGTGTGCTCACCTCTTTCCTGAGATACAGTTTCCAGGGCACGTTGGTATAGGTATAATGTTCTTCGTTGGTGCTCTGATGCAGCTGTGTCTGAATGGTCTCTGTTTCCACTGGAAGCTCTCGAGGCACTGGAGAGTTTCCACAGTCATCACCGTTCCATATTTATGGATTAAGGCATCCATATTTGGAATATCAACGTAATCATTTAGCTCCTGCATGTGTATGTTTTACTGGTCCAGAATAGTAAACGCGCGCGCGTGTGTGTGCGTGACTGAATACCTGGAGGGGGTATGGGAATGGGACGATCAGGGGCTTTTTTCTTTGTAGTTCTGGCAGGTGTCATTCCAGGGTCTGCCACAGCTGCAGTGGGTGGGGGCGCGGCAGGGCGCCTGGGCTAGATATGGAGACAAGTATTCCCTCATGTGGTGCGACTGCAGGTATTTGAGGCAGTTATTTTCTGTCGACGTGTGTATCTCTGAAATGTTCCTCCAGCAATCTGTGAGGTGATGAAATTGTTGGTGTACCTGTGGAGCGGGAGGGTTGTCCATTTGAGGTTTTAGGATTTGCAACGCTTCATCCCGGGGGGTTTGCTTCTTCTTGAATTTCCCCTCTGGTCGTCTGCAAAGTCAATATGCATCAGTGTTTTGGCATTGTTGTGGAGGGCAGCTGTAAGTGTATCAGCATTCTGTCATTGTGGTTTGTATCAATTTCACTTTGAAAAGACACTAATCTGAGAGGAGTGATTCCTCCAGTCAATGCAGAAACCAGGCAGAGTAAGTATATTATACAAATATTTGCTTCTGCTACTGTTACATTATGCATTTATGATAATATATGGAATAAACAAGGCATAATTTGCAGTATCCTGTCCAAAGGTGTGTTTTTTAGAATTGTCGTCATATCAGAGGGTAATGACATGTCTTGTATGTATGTATGAAAGAGAAAGAAGGAGGTCTGAGAGGGACCTCACCTCTTCCCAGGAGGCAGTGGGTCAGGGGGTGGTGGTGGAGTGTTATACCGCTGAATGATATCTGTAAAATTCACACTTTGTTCAGTTTTTATTGTTGACATTAGATGAGGAAAAAACCTGTGCACAGTCTCATTTAGACTCACATTTCCACAATACTCGTCCTTCACAGGGAACATTGAATAATCAACTTAAAATCTGTTACCTTTAATGTCCTGGCTGGGCACTATGTGATCAGGGGTTCGAGCTGAAGACTTCACTATCTCTCCTACAGGGGGCGGGGGAGTCGTCACCACAGGGGCTACAACAACATGAAAAGTTATTGGTACCGAAGTCTCAGAAAATGTCACAACCTGTGTGATTGAGCCCAACACATTCCCCCTCTAACTGTCTCTCATTCAGTCTTTCTCACCAAATTTCCTGGCTGGTTTGTCGTTGTTTATGGGGATGCCTGGAGCCTTCCTCCGTGGGGCACTGTCTTTACTTGACTGAGCCAAGAGAAAAAAAGAGAGTGAGAGAGATTGAGTTTGCATTCTGTGAGTTGAACTCCCCAAAGCTGGCCTGTCATAGAGACTGAGACATGGCCACCATACTTCTTGGCTCCATTCTAAGCTGAACCATGGTGTCAACTGCACCTAATAATACCCATGCATTTTTGACGTTTATGGCTTTGTGTACTCAAGAGAATTCAAATCTCTGGACACAGGACTTTTAAAGCCAGTGACAACTATCACTGGGATCAACACAGCGGAGGTCTTTGAACTAATTTGATAATTTGCAGATGAGACCTCAGTTTCGATCCCAGCCTGCTCCTAATTCATAAGCGTCCTTGAGCAAGAGACCAAATCCCCCTATCTTAATATGGCAAGATGTCAAATCCTCTAGGATTATTGCAGGATCAGTTATTATCATTTGCACACATATGTCTTGCTCTTGCGAAGGTGCCAGGGGGACTTTAAGCTTCATTACTGAGGAGTATTAACAAACCGCTAAAAATAGCTCTATTTTTAAGAAATCAGTTGTTGACACTATTGACATTTCTTAACTACCATGTGTCATCATTACTGACCTTTGTGTGTGGATTTCTGTTGGGCTGTGCTGGGTCCGTTCTATCAGCTTTGGTGGAGCTCTGAGGTTTGGAGCTGGATGCTGAGATTTGAGACTGGACCTGAGCAGGCGGAGTTTGCTGCACACCAGTTGATGGCTGCTCCCATTGACTAACTGGGGCATATGGGCTGGTGGATATACTTGCTGTAGCGTACGTGGTGGGAATAAAGTTTGCGTAGGGACTGGGTGGAATATTTGCATATGGACTGGGCGGCACAACGCCGTAGGGGCTTGCAACTGCGTATGGACTCGTTGGATGTTGCAGCAGAGGGCTCATTGGAGGGCTTGTGATCGGAGAGGTGGGGGGGCTTGAAACAGGGCTGGTAACCATGGCCATAGCCTGCATCGTCATCTGCTGAGCCTGATGATAATTATCAATCATAAGATCCAAAAATGAATGGTCAGCCACAGTGAAAGATACACAGAAGCAGATCCAGATGAGGGGGGGTTACCATGATGATGGCCTGCTGGTTCACGATGGCCTGTTGCTGCTGGGCCAGGACAGCCTGCTGGCCCTGCTGAGCATCTGGAAAGAGGAACGAGAACACAAAATACAGCAGGTTTGGTCCACGAAAGCGGCACTTAATGTTTTGCTAATATTTCTTTCACAGATAATACGAACCAGGTGCGACAGGTGCCACTGCAGCAACAGGAGGCGACATCACACCGCCTACAGGAAGGACTCTAACAGCTGCGTGTGTATACACACACACACACACACACACACACAAACAAGGCATGCAGACACAAACACATCCATCACACAAGAACCCATCATATTTTATTAGATTACAAGAATTTATAACTCATTTCTAGTTTGATTAATATGGTGAGCTGCCTGCAGTGTCATGAGAAGGTGATGTCTGTGTACATGCATAGCGTGGAGGTTCATTAGACACCAACTATTGAGCCAACAAAAAACATTTCTGAGCTGTAATTAATCTGTTCCTACTCCTGATGAGGGAGATGAGCTGGGATACAAATTGAGACGAGATGGGACACAAATGAACTCGTGTCACCAGCGAGTGGTTGAGTGAGACATTTTCAAAGCTTTTTGCTATCAGCTGGACATTTCAGGAGTGAGTAACAATTGACATCATGTCACTAGGATATCGTAAGTCTGGTTTTCATGTGTGCCAAACCTCAAAGTGCAGTTGTTATTGATGCTCACGACGAATTGCATGTGTCTGTATGTAAGCTCTTGTGGAGTTCCGCGTGAAAAACGTTGTGCTGTGAACCAAGATAAACCCCCGCCCCGTAATACTTGTTTTATTTCGTTACATGCTCGCTAACCAGGTTGACCAAATCAATTACAGTTAGCCCACAATTGTGCATAATGTTATTTCCTGCGTAATCCAGCAGCCTTCATTGTACAGTAATTCTTGCATGTAACTAAAAGGCCATGAATGAGAGGCCTGTCTCACATAAAAGAAACATTATCTATTATGTTATTAATCACATCTGATATACACAGGGACCATAAATGGGATATCAAGCTATTTTGACAAGCTTAAGTCTTTACAAATGTAATTTATAATTCAAAATGGACTAAGTGTCTGATGTGTCTCATTGTTCATTAATTCACATTGATTCAATGAAATGATCGAGTCAATCATTCCTCTTTCTTGCGATTCGACCCCCTCCATGTGTGGAATAGCTGGGTCTTTCTCTGTGGCTTGAAGGTCAAAAATCTATGCGGTAAGGGGAGTTTGTCCCTTTGTTCCCGTTTTTTCTTGCACCGCAAAGCACACTTACCTCCAGGTGGAGGTGGGGGGCCACTTGATGGCTGTTCATCCTTCCATCCTCCACCAACACCACCAGCTCCGCGCATGCGACTGGAGAGAGCTGCGGCAGACTCTCCGTCCTGGGGAGGAGAACAGGCGGAGTTTAATTTGAGGTACTAAAATTCGAGTGTAACATGAATATGTCAACAAACAAGATTTATGTTCTCTTGCCATGAGAGCCTGTGCCACTGACTTTGTGTTTGTGTGTGTGTATGTGCATGAGGACGTCTCTGACTGCCACAAAGGTGAGAAGACAATTACTGTGAATTATTAATATGTCATCAACACACTTTTCGAGTGTCAGATCAGAGGACTTCTCATCAAGTGTGCCGGCATCCCATCAGAAATCAACCAATGACCCACGCATTCTGGTGTGTGTGGGTAAACAATGAGGTCCTTGTCTCATTAAATAGTAAGCCCTTCATTTGCCAGAGTGTCAGTTCCTCGTAAGCAGATCCTTGCGTTGCCTGGGCGGGAAATCACCGGGCCGATCTAGTGGCTGTGACAGTTACGGTAACTGGGTAACGTAATAGGTTGCCAGGTTGGAGATGTCTGTAGAACACATCTGATACATGCTAATTCCTGTCGGCCACATCCGATAGCGTGGCTTGCCGACACCACACCACCATCTAAACCAAGGACTGATTGACCAAAGGAGGGCAACGTTCACTGCACCGCTGCCTAGATCTGCCATCGCCAGACATTGCCGCTCTGTCCACACTGTCAGCGTGAACACATTTGCGCACTGTCCGTGTGTGTACATGCGTGTTGTGTAACTTACTCCAGGGCCATCAGATAAAGCTGGCTCAAACAGGCTGTCAAGGTAGCGGTCCATCCCTCTCTGAGGCTCCAGTTCTGCCCGAGGAAAGCAGGGGAGCTTGTCACAAGCAATCCGTGTGTGTGTGCGCGCGTGTGTGTGTGTGTGTGAGAGAGAGAGAGAGTTGTATTTATACCCTGGTTGGGGTTTTCTTCCGTGCCAGGTACCACTGGAGATAGTACATCATGATTCTTATCAAATCCACCACCCAGCAAGCTTCTACAAGACAGCAAATCAAAAGTGCCAATAGCATTATTTGACAGCTGTAGACTCTTCATCACTGTCTGACTGTCAGTAGAGGATGACCTGCACTGTGTGTGTGTTTGTGTGTGTGTCTCACATGCCACCATTACGTCGCACTCTGGCTGGATCTTGGGCAGAGATGATGAAGTAGCTACTCTGTTTGGGAAAGTCCAGGGGGAGCTCCACATCTGACATCAGGTCCAGAACGTAGTCTGAGCCCTCAAGCTCCAACCACTGCGCTGGTTCCTTCAGCAACACTGACCAACCGCGTCGCCCTTCAACCACACCTCTGTATCGACACACAAAGATGCAAACACAAACACACAGAAACACATAGTTATTGTTTACATTTCATTTCTGCGGCAATGCGGTGGTTAATCAAATCTTGAATTAAAGCTTCCAGCTTTACAAAGAAATCAAAGAGTGCTCATGTGTAAAATTCTCATTAATATAAGACTTTCATTATTTGAAGTCACAGAGCGTTTTAAGTGCACTGATATTCCATGATGTCAGTTCATATTCTCAAACTTTTAAATCTACGATGATGATAACGGATGTTACAAACTTGACATACCTTTAATACAAGGAAAAATATGCGACAACCACAACCACATTTTTTCATTCATCTTGTCTTTTTAGAAGCTGTGAAGTTCAACTCCCATGCCAATTGTTTTTAAGGACACCATGTAATGAAAGTGCAATTCATCTATCCAATTAATTTTCTCCCAAATGGAACACCCTGGGAAATTTCCTGTTCTAGAGTGCTGAAATGAGCTCTAATCATTTTCCTTGCCATGAGATTGTAGGGTCTCAGCAGGGATGTGAGTGTAAAGTCTCAAAGACACATAATGTCTGTGCAAATGTACCAAATCAGCTTTGAATCCAAATACTTAAAATAACATCTGCTTTCATCAAAACATGCCAGACATGTTCAGAGTGAACATGTTTTGCAATAAAATCGATACCTGTGTTGTAAAATATCTGTGGCCATATCTTCTCCCGTAGTCCATGAGTGCAGTGGACACAGGAAAGACACACCTGAGGGGAAAACAACAAATTAGACACATGCATGGTACTGTTAATTCAACAAAGCATCCTGGGTCAGTGTTTGGTCTCCTCTTCCCACTCTCACACATACAGTATAGTAAGGACGTGACAGTGAAACAACGTGCATGTGTTGTTATCTCTTGGGCAGATAGGACCAGATTAGTTGGATGGGAGGATGGAAATGGGGAGAGAGAGAATGCTGCATACATTGTGTGGGACTTGGACGAAAATGTAAGGAGGTAAGATTGAGTTGGAGAAAACGCAAGAGCCCAAAGAATGACTCCAAACAAGTGTTTGTTGGTGTTACAAAAATCAGTTGCAAACTGAACGTCCAATGCCTCTGAGCATCAATCTAGAAAATCACTGATAAACCAAAAAAAGGCAATCGTATCACTACTATAGCACATGTCTTTCCATTACCTGCTCACAAAGTCTTATTCACTCCTGCATGGTTGAAGCAATCAGCTGCAGACATTTTTAGGATTCAGTAACATTTCAATTACTGTTACAGACTCATACACACTGCTCAAGCAGATAAAGACCATAATCCGGTATTTCTGCACTTCCGCTGACATTTTCCAAGTGGTCTGGGATTTTGAGATCCTCTGGGATATCACTGCCACTCTGCGCTATGCATCTGTGTGAGAGTGTTCTCACCATCGAAGCAGTGTATGTGAAGGACTGTGTGAGCTCTCTTGCGATTGGCAGTCCACTCCAGCAGACTGGGCGGGTAGGTACGGACGTGCTCAGGTCCAACACTCATCCGCTGGAGAGCCTGAAGCAGACGGTGCTGACACACACAGTCATAACCCTCAGGGCCATAGTCGGACACAAACCTACAAGAGCGAGCGGGAAACAAGCAAACACGCTTTTAAACAGAAAATTCATAAAAAAAAAAAAAAAATCCATACTAAATGACAATAATGTACAATTTGTGCATATGTCTTACTTCAGCAGGTACTTAGACAACCTTTGTGAAGGCACGAAAGCAGAGAGACATGAGGAAAGGAGGAGCCAACCACGCTCTGAATTCAAGATATTAGGATTCCTCCAGACCTGAGAGGACAGGAGAGGAGTAAGGGGTGGGAGTGCAGGATGGGTAGAAAATGAGAGGAGAGGAGAGAATGGGGGATAGTTAATGTTGCTCCCCATCATATCATCTTGAAAAGACAGACCTGAGCTTGAAGAATTGAAATTAAATGGAAATAAAAGACCTGGTTTGCCACTTGAACCAGGATCTCATCTCGCAGCCCAGGATTTTCCAGGCCCCTTTCGATGATGTAGTTCCCAAACAGGTTCTCCTGAGCTCCGTTCAAGTTGGGATCACCCATGAACCTGAGAATCTGTGTGAAACATAGAAATTAAGGTGCAATTCCAAATCTCAATTGGATTACCTGTTTATAAAATCTATCCATTTTACTTTGAAGAAATATATTGCACAATGTATGCTGTATACTGTACAATGTACAACGTAAATTAGCTTGATGTAAATAACTGGAAATCCCCCGTCTTAATTTGGACTGAATCCTTTTTGCTGACATATTTGCCACAGATGATAGGCTCATATATATACTGGCACTTGGCAGCTGATATGAGTGCTTCACACAATGTGCATGTGAAATGTACCAGAATGAAAAGGTTCACAGCTCCATGTTTAAACTCCTCATCCAGTCTGAGCAAAGAATTCTCCACTGGGGCTGTCACCATTCCAAACAATGGCTCCTGCAATATCAACACACACTGCATTAAAAAATGTCTATGTGGTACCTCAGTGTGCACTGCAGTACAAACATTGCTGCCCAGGTAAGGGACTTTGATACCCATGACAGTGTATATCAGTCATTTGTTCTCTCTGCCTCTCTGCAAGTGTACATGTGTGTACCTACCCTGAGTAAAGTACGAATGTAGTGTGTTATGAGGTAGTTATTGATGTCCAAGGGCAGGGTCAGCTGTGGTTCAACCTGAACCTTGGGAGCCTGGACCACTGCCAAGCAGTCAGAGTGTAGCTGTGTACCACCTGCGCGGGCAGACATACACACACACACACGCACGAACGAACGCACGCATGCAAACACACACAGTAGGATATTTCACACTCAAGAAATATGACATTGTAGAAGGCACCTGCAGATGTCTTGGAACACAGTCTCTCATCTCTGTCTCATCACAATTTAACTATTTATATCTGACTGATTGAATATCTGTGTAATGTGGTTGCAGGTGTGTGGCTCCTGTGTTTGTGCACCTGCTGCTGCCTGTAGGAGGGCTGCCAGCTCAGCAGTGATGGGCAAAGCTGACACATTCACCACCTCTCTGTTGATGCGATCCTATCAACAATTCAAACACACACAGAATTAAGTCTGAATTCAATTCGAGACAATGTTTCATCCAATGAAACACCGTTTTGCCTCCTCTGGTCCTTCACTCACCTCCTCTGCTTTCCTCGCAGGGTTGACCACTGTCTGACAGAGAGACAGAGGTATCAAACTTCACACATTTGCTCAGTTTTGATATATTGCTTTGTAACGAACATGCTCCACACACCCTCTTCACACACACACACACACACACACACACACTCACTCACTCACTCACTCACACTCACAAAGGCACGCACGCACGCACTCACACACACAACGCCACGTGCATACCTTCATGTAACGCTGGCGGTTGACAATGAGCAGCACTGTGGAGCGTAACTTGATGAGGTACTTCCTCCTGAGAGCTAACTTTTTCCTGTGTAGGGAAAATATCAGGTAACTTGAACAAACTGTATACACAGATATTAATAAGATTCTTATTAATAAGATTCTTATTGAGTAAGATTAGATAGGTAGATAAGATTGGACAGATTCTGTACCTGACAACCGGGGAGCAGATAATACTTGTTTATCACCAGAGGTGCTGACAATTATTGTGTTTTTTCACCAGTCCCAGTGAAAAATGTAATTAATAATAATAAGTGTATTGGTGTAGAAGGGATTTGTGTTAATCACACTAACTGAATGCGTTACTGCTTCCCTTTGGGCCTATTATTGTGATCTTTGAATTGTAAACACTGTCATCTGTCATTTATGCGACAAGATAAATAAACGTTTTGTTGTCCTCATTAAGCGGCTGACGGTATTTTCTTTGCCGATGTGATTTCGCCTGAGGGAAAAGTGGGAGGTATCCAATTACACTTTGGAGCTAGTCGCGATCTTATGGCCAAATCAAGCATTTGTTGATACAGTGTGTGACAGTGTGCCAGACTCTTAAAAAACAGTCCTCCCCTCTGAAAAACAAGCAAATGCATCCTATTCCTAATTATTAAGAGGAATGATTTGACAATTTGAGAATATCGCGCTTTATTTCTCTGAATTGCCACTAATCTAATGTAGTCCAATTGGCAAATCAATGTTATTTCACCTGGTTAGATTCCTCACAAAAACAAGCCCAAGCTCTAAAACATCAACCAGCTCAGGCTGCACAAACAAAGTCAATCCATCACACACACGAAGGGCGAAACAAGGACGTTATCTGTGATAAGCATTGACCCATTAAGATGTGTGAAACCAAATCCTTAACTCTTAACTGCCAAAATGTTGAGTGAAACCTCAGAGCCTTGGAGGCCATCGTGCTGAGTGGACACAAACAGCTAAAAAACAGATGAGCTGTCCTCTGAACACCCCCGGGGTTATTGTGTAACCCAGCTATTGCTCAGTAAAAAGGTGACAGGTGACCATAATTTACAGGTCGGGGAAAAATGTAGGGCACTTTAATTCAACAAGGTTAATGAGAAAGAACCAAGAAGTCTTTATTGTGGTAACTGTAAAAATGGAAACATTTAGAAGTTTTGTGCAACAACAATATTCTGAAATTTGTTGCGGTGCAATCTTTTTGGGATTGAATTGAAAAAAAACTAAATTGATCCTGACATGGTACTGACCTGGCCAGGAAGCCTCTGCAGCGAGCTTCTAAGTTGATCACACGCTCCCTGAACTTGACGAACTTTTTACGGATTAAGCGCATGCGTGCAAATCTCTGCAGCGCCTTGGCTGCCATGTTCAACAGCCGGTCACGTTTTGCCTCCAGTAGTTGAAACAGCTCCTCTTTGAGGAAAATCTAAGAAACACATAAGCGCTATTACTCATCAGTTGTTTAGCAACTGGTGGGTATATCTTTATTGAGTGTACATGTTCGTTTCCAGACTCACCTTACTAACTCCCACCTGGTAAGTGCCTTTCTTCAATGGACCCAGCTTCTGAAGCATAATTACACAGTTTTCTCCATCTGCTGGAGGAGGAACTTTCATGCAGAGTAGAGCTTTATACCTACAAAAACATGACCCCACACAAGAAGGGATGAGACGGTGGAGGGGGATACTACATTAAAGTTTAAAACAGCCTTCTCAAAGCCACAGTACAACCAGATAGGTATTTGCAGTCAAGAAAATGGATCTCTACGCAGTTCCTGCTACTGATAGGACCTAATTTGAGTAAATTAGGTGTTGGGGGGTGACATAGGGCGAGCTGTCTGGAAGCGTGAAATAGGAAAAAATATAAAAGGTCAATCCTGGAGGTGAGGTTGTCCATTTTTAGGGTAATGGCTACATTAGAGGTCCTGCACGCTCATTTTGCAACAATACATCTATATTCAGGAAAAATGAGACAAAATGCGTGTGGCATTTTGCTGAAAGGTGACAGCACTGGATCATTCACAGCCTGGTTGTGGGGTGGATGGAAGCTGTTCCAATTCTGGTGTGCAATTATCCAACCAACTATCTGACAGTCTGGTGCATAAGGGAGGACTGATGGTAAGGGTGGTGTCGAGGTTACTGAGATTGAGTGGGACTTGTCATATTTCCTCACCTGTTTTGCATTGGATCAAAATTAGTACATCAGCGCATCTTACTCAGTAGAAATGTAATTTGACTTGGGAGAATTTTTTACCGGTGTCGGACCAATTTTGCCAATTACGACTTTTTAGCAAAGGTAACAAATCAAAGCAGTCCAGAGAAGAGGTAATGACTGAAACCACCCAGTCTATTTCTAGCCAAAGAGGAACGTGTAAGGCAGTGCACACGATTTGTGGAATTGTTTGTTATGTTTTTTTGCTTGTCTCAAATATGAAAGAATGGGGTGCAATATATTGGTGTCTTGTCAAGTGCGTGAAAAGCCTCTCGGTTTCAGTGTGACCAATCGATCAAGAATTGTTGCGGTAAGCCCAGCTGTTCAAAATCTGGTCCTCCAGCATTGCATATATCTACGGTATCTTTCCCTGCCTGACCCACACCTACCTACAGGGAAACTAAGTTTTTCTTCAAACTGTTGGCCCCAATAATAAAAGCATTTTGGACAACACAAAACAAAAGTTTGGTAAAACAGTTTTTACAGTAAGGAAAACCAAAGAATTCTCATGCATCTCTGCAGCTACACAGAGTTTTACAAACACAGGGAAATTAGTAACTGTGAATCTATTTCAGTTGCTCCAACCAGCGTACCGGCACAGGAAGTCTAAAAAGAGGAATCTGTATGGATAGCCGTCCTTCCTGATAAGAATGGTCTCAAAAATGCCACAGTAACGCAGCTGAGAGGTGATCATATCCATATCAAACATTCCCGGCTCCTACAAAAAAGCAAAATGAACACAATCAACATACAGTGCAAGATTTGGAAAGGATACAGTGTCCTCAACTTCAAATGCAAATAGGCACAGACCTACCTTATAGTTGTTTGGCTTGATGCATCTGACAAAATAAGGGTTACACCTGTAACAGAGACACAATTAATTGATGCTTTGTGGATTATTTAATTGCTTTGAGTTTGTGGATTCTATACAGAAATCTGTGGTCACATGAAATATATTTTTACACCGCTTGTGATGGCAAAACCAAGCATAGCAATATGTTTGACAGCTGATTTCTATGAGGCCCAAAAGTTCAGTGAGTGATGTGATACGAAACCTTTCCATTTTCTCCAGCAGCTCCTGCAGGCTGCTCTGGAACTTCGCACTGACTGTGTTGGCCTGATAACGACGAGCTGTGCTGCTATTCCGCGTGTGAGACCGTTGCTGAGATACAATCTCTGAGTGCTTCAAGAAAAGTCCAGACACCATCTGTACACATATAGACACTCAAATGAATACAAATAACTGCATATTCCTGTTTTCTATTACAGTTCAACCCATCAGGCTGCAGTTTGTTCATTATGAGTGTGTACTACAGAAACACATTGCAATACATTCAGTATTAAATACAGTATATCTCAACGATGAGTATAATTCTACATCTCACTTTGTTCTTGCTCTGGATAAAGAGGTCTAAAACATCCTGGCGCACCATGTCGAAGTTCTTATCCAAAAATTTGTGCACCTGCCCATTAGACAATAAAATACATTAGCGTGACAGCATTATCAAGTAAAGGGAAAGAGAAGTGTGTGCTGATAAAGAAATATGTTGATAGAGAGAAAGAGGAGGTTTACCTGGTAGTTGACCTTCCCAGCATAGTGTTTGATGGTGAACTCTGGCAGTGGCATCTTTGGCCTTGCATACAGTGGGTTGTTACCATGGTGATAGTGGCACTTCTGCAGGAAGGTGTGGTCTGTTGCCTGGCGACAAATGGGATGATAAATGGTTCACAGTTGACTTCGGGGCTTCTGTATTAAAAGCCGGGGAAAATGATACAACTTTCACATCTCAACAATTCCTGCACTATGCAATTCTATGATAATAGAGATGAGTGTAGACATGCCTGGTTAACTAGTTAAGGAACTGCAGGAAATGGCAGATGACAATGTATGTAAGGCAAAACTCTACATCTAGGAGGAGCTACAGCTTGTGCATGTAGTTGCATGTGAATGATTTCAAACCTATTAAATGTCAAGCATTTTGTGCTTATTGAACAGAATGAATAGCATGCCCCTGGTGAAGAACATTATACACTGAGATCATAAACATCCTTTAGTCAGGCCCACTTTTGATGGAAAGACACAAAAAGATCAACATCTGATGTTATTTGTACCTGAGGAAAACCACATTGGTCATCCAGTATGCGAAGGATCCCATGAGGCTTAGCAGCAATGAGGTCAAGACAGGCCTGGTTGTGGGTGAAAGACTGCTGTTGCCACTCAATTTGTTCCCGCATATACTCCTCCTGCATACAATGTAGGTGATTTAAATTCAAACACCTTATTCTGCGGTAGCGATTGTTAAAAATAATTAAGTGTTGCATCTGCGTTGATGTGCACGCTTGACATACACATTAATCTAGTAGGTCTTCTGGTGACACTGGAAGTTATTGATGGGGACTGTGTGATTGATCGACAGTTGTTTTTTAGTTGAATGATTACCTGTTAAGTTGTACTCCCACCCGTAAACTTTCTAATTGCACATGTCCATCATGCATTATTATCCTCGACTTTCTTTATTTGACACAAAATAAGGTAAAATGGGACAACCACATCTTCACAATGGTTCACGCTGTCATGACTGTGATTCACTGACAGCTGAAAGACAAACTGGAGAGGCTACTGTCATGTACGTGTAAAAATAACATGCAGATTCCCTGACCTGCTCTTCCTGGAACACAACCCTGTTGAAGAAGAACTGCAAGGATTCATTGGCGTAGTTTATGCACAGCTGCTCAAAGCTGTTCACCTGTAGCTCCTGAAAGGCATTAGGGGATTGAGGGTTAAACACACGGTGGTTAAGGTTAATTAACAGGTCGAATCAGATGGATGAGAGAGGTGAGAATATTGATTGTGATCATTCTTCATCCTGACCTCAAATCCATAAATGTCCAATATGGAGATGGAGAGGGCTTCATTGCGAGGATAGACCTGTGTATTGATGCGTTCTGCCAGCCAATTGAATAGGAGCGAATACAGGATCTTGGCAATAGCATCTCTAGCAAAGAACACACAGAAAACGTTTCTATGGAGACAAAAAACCCTGGTTCCTATGGAAACAGAAGACATCAGAAAAATATCTCCCTAAGCCCTCGTTTCCCCTGTCCTCACATGGCTCTAGCAAAGACAGGAAGAGAACATAAAACTCCCCTGCAGAAATCCTCTCTAGTGCTCTGGAACGTTTAAGAGGCGTTTAGAGAAGGACATCTGCGGCATGGAGGATGTTCTAAACGGAATTAGTTAGTTACTTTCTTTATGCACTTACCTGGCATCTACTGCACTCTCCACTGTCAGTGGAGTGTAGATCTTGTCCATCACTGCTTCCTGTTGTTAACAAACAACTAACATCTATCAAAGTGTTAACACTCATGGTCTGTGTGTGTGTGCATGTTAGTTTCTGTGTTACTCACAGTTAGTTTGAACGTGACAGACTTCTGCAGGCCTTCAGGTGAGACCTGTAGCAGTTCCGCCACAACTCTGATCTCCTGTGTGCTCACTACCATGGCTACCTCTTGACCTTCAGCCTGAAGGAACACATACAGACACAGTGGATTGTAGCCATTCGTTATTGCGATCATCCATCAACATCTGCAAAATTGTTCATCCATGAAACAACTGTTTATGGTTATTGTATCTGTTTGTGTCAGATGGGGAAAAGAAGAGAGTGGGACCTGGTGTGGCTGAAAGTAGACATTCCCCAGATGAAGTACAGATGACAGAAGTCTGTAGATGCAAGTTTGCTCCTCTGGTGTGAAACACAGAATATCCATGGCACTAAGCAGACGCCCGAAGTCCTGGGCATCATCCTTTCCTTCAATTGTACAATCTCCTCCCTGCACTCGTGTAGAATCACACATGCACTGAATACACTGAATCACTGGAATTTGTCAAATGTACATTTTGAGTTTGAGCGAGGATAATCTAGGACTTTACTGTTTACTCAGGAGTTTAATCTTTGCATTTTTTCAATATGCATTTGTGTATATAATAGCACATTACTGCGTGGCAATACAGCTCTACGTAAACACAGGTGAGCCAGATGAATGATAATAGGTCTTTTATACTCCTATGTCTCTGACAGAGCCCAGCTTGAGAAGGTGACTTCATGTGAATGGACTATTTTGTATTCAGCAGAAAGTGTTTTTATGTGTCATCAATCACTGTGTAGAGGAAGGAGGCACTTAAACCCTGGACATTCTCATTTTTAATATGGCTGTAAAATGAATTGCTGTGACCACACCTTATACATAGTGTGCACTACGTATCCGTCTGTGTGTGTGTGTGTGTGTGTGTGTGTGTGTGTTTTCAATGAATTTCTCTCGGCACCTGATTCAGATAATAATAGGTCTCAGCTTCTTGAAGATACAGTGAACGTTTATCTTGAGGAGGAAGACCTGCCAGCAGCTCATAGAATATGTGATAGTTCCTCTCTGATTTGGCCTGGAGATGAAGACACACAGACACATGGACACATACACACACACACAAACACACAAACACCAACACACACACCCACACACAAACACAGAATTACAATGATTTGGGAAGAAAAAGCAAATTAGAGTAGTCCTCAAGGATGATACGTAAAGTCTAATGTATAAGGCATGCCAAACAGGAGAAAGATGATTTGGGGTAGCAGTGTCTGATTAGATGAATGGATGGACATACGGATAACAGTAAAGGCTGAAGGCTAAAAACAGCAACGTCTGACACCTCATGCTGTCTTTTTCTAGACTCTCCCCTTTCTCACTGTGACTCAGTTGTAAGGGGACCCCATTTGAGTGTGTGTGTGTTTGTGTGTGTGTGTGTGTATGTGTTTCACCTGAAAGACAATGCGGGACTTCTCCAGCAGGTACTGAGATGTTATGGCACCACTAATCACACCCCTTGTAAATATGTGAAGACATGCAAGTGCACACAAATACACAACACACACAGACACAGACACAGACACACACACACAGAGACATACAAGACAGAAGCACACACACAATGAGTCAGAGTTAAGTAACAGGTCATGCATATACAATGAGGTGAGATCTTCTCTCTCACTGCGGCATCAGACGCGCAACTGTGTTACTGGGACACGTTAGCATAATGAAAGAAGAGCAGGATCACCAAGTCTGCTTGCTATATGTGGCTTAAATTTTGCAACCAAAACATCTCCTGTCATCATTAGTAGTTGGAGTTTGCTGGTTTAGGGGTTTGTTTCCAAATTTGACTTTGGCACATTCATTTTCAATATTTCTTTGTGGCGAAACGCAATGAGTTGCAACATATGTGAAATATTTCAATTACCTATATGATAACAAAAGACTAGACCAGACTGTACTGAAATGGATCACAACAAATACATGCACCTGAAATATTGTCTGACATTGATACTTAGGATCTGCCTAGCACTTTCAATGCATTCTCTAACCAATGGATCACTTACTCCTCCATGTAGATCTGAGTGAACTTGCCAAAACGTGAAGAATTGTCATTGCGCACGGTTTTGGCATTTCCAAAGGACTCCAACAGGGGTGTGGCCTCTAGAATCTGATTAATTACAAAACAGAGGCACACTGTCAAGGCTATTCACAACAAGTGAAATAATTTCCAGGAACAGCACATAACTTGAACAACTTACCGCTATCTGATAGAATATTGGGGAGAGACAGCATGAAGAAAACACAAAAGTAAAGTCATCTTAAAAAAATGCAACATAGACTGAAGATTGTTTGTGTATGCTTGCAAGCAGGTATAGTAAGACACTGCACTTTGAATCTACCTGCTGCGTGACATTCCGCTTATGATGTATGGCTGTCAGGTAACGCAAGAGGAGTTTAGTAGCCTCAGTCTTTCCTGACCCACTTTCTCCACTACAAGGACAACAACAGACACGACAACTACTGGATATGTCTCTTCCAAGCATTTCCTTACAATTTATTATTGATAATGGGGATAACTTGTGACATATAAAGTCACAGAGCTGCCTAAAGCAGCAAAGGGAGCCATAAAGGTCTGTCCTATCTTGCTCTATTGCCATAGCAGAATGCAATGTCTATCATATCTCACTCAATTATTTATTTGCCTCTATGTCTATAGACCATGTCTGTGATTATTGAAAGAAGATCTTACCTGATGATAATACACTGGTTCTTTTTGGCATCCATCATTTTGTTGTAGGAGAGATTTGCAATAGCAAAAATATGACTGAAATACATCAGAAAAAACAACAATTAATATGTGTGCACGTGCACGTGCAAGTGCATGTGTGTGTGATGTAATGGGAAATCTGTTGAATACTCAAACTCTCCCTTGGCAACCTACTGAACAAAGAGTAATAAGAGTCTTTTTGTAACACCCGAGGGTGCCAGTGTTTACATCTTACAGCTATTTCTAAGAACAGCTCACAGCACAAGTTGATGGAGTTTACTAAAAACATTTTATAGTTTGAAAATTGGATTATATTTATGTTTTTGGACGCACTTAATTCGTCCTTGGGTAAGAAATATGACAAACGTAACAAATATTACACTGCGCAGTTCTGTTTGTCCATACTGTATATATATCTAATATCACAAATCAAAATGTGGCCCTTTAAATATGTAGAGAGCTCTCATAATATTCTGATGCAACAGCAAGTCATTTACCTTCGCTGAACCAATGAATCATGATAATTCTATGCATGTCTAGCAGTTCACATTTCACATTCACAGCTCACACAGGAGCTAGAAATTAATCTGTTGATGCATTCATAGTGGGTGAGGTGATGATCTATTTGCATATCTTTAAAACATACTAGCACTCTTGTACACACAAAAACACACTCCCAGGTCTTACGGAGGATTGTCGTGCAGTCCATGACCATCATACTGAAGGACCATGTCTGTGCCATAAATGTTCAGCAGCTTGTACGGGTTCACAGATATCAAGATGCTGCCGATGTATGTCTGTGAGCAAAAATGAGAGACAGCGGTAGAAAACACTGACCGATTAATGCAGTCAGGTAAATTTGTTTAAACACCACAAAAACTCTCTCCTCTGAAATTACTAGAGTTGAATCAAGCTGTTTCTAACATACAGTAGTGGAGGTTGGCTGATCAGCACCAGAGTATGTAGCGTTGAATCACAGAGCATTATTATCATTTCAACATGTATCAATTAAGTGAATCTTACATATATTAGCTCTTGGTCAAATCGCTTCTTCAAGTTCATCAGAATAGTTGTCTCATTTAGTTCTCTGAAATTGAGAAAACATTGTAAACACACACACAAACTATTGTAAGTCAGTGAGAATCACAACCAGTGTCATACTTCATGAAGATTGTAAAACTGTATGGACACTGATAATGAGGTTTTCTTGTCAATATGTCATGTCTTGTCCCATCAGTTGTTAAGAGAAAACTGTGGGAAAAAGTAATTAATTGTTGATGAGGAACCACGCTTACGGAAGCTGTGTCAAATCCTCCATTCCTTCTGCCCACCGAATTGTGCGGTGCCCTGGTGTCGTCATACTTAAAATAGAATAAATCTGTATGTGAAGAAACACAGTTGCAAGATATTAGTCCATAATAAGTTATCAGGAGTAAGACTTTTGTTTGTGAAATAGACAAATGCAAATCTACCTTGTCATACCAACTCTGGCCAGGCACCTTCTGTCTTTCAGGTTCCCACCGTGGATCCTGAGGTTTACCCTCCACAATACGTGGTGATGGTGAGTATCCCTCCATTACCCCATCCTCTTTGTACATTGACCATTTTGAAAGGTTCTGGACTGTCCCATGTGGCAAAATCCTCTCTGCAGACCAAACATCTTCTCCCCCATCACCCCCACCCCGCGCATCCCTAGCCCAGTGGCCAGAGCGTGGCCCATATGGAGGTATCGCAGCATAGCGACCGTCTTCACCGTACAGTGCCGTGGGCACCCTGTAGGAGGCATAGCGAAGCTGCTGGTTTTGAATGGCATCGCCCAGTTTTGGGTTGTGAAATCTTCGGGTGAGAAGAGATTCCTCTGGAAGCCTGCGCAGCAACAAATGTTAATAAATGCGGTATCGGTTCATAGAAATATATATGCTTCTTACTGTCACTTTACTTCACTCTACTTAGATGAATAATTTCCTCTCAAGGAATGTGAAAATCCAAACCTGAGTTCATATCCCCGGAGTGCATCCGCCTTCAGGGCAGAGAGAACACTAGGAGGGATTGGTTGGGGAACCCCTGACAGTACAGATGTGTCTGACAGATGGAAGATGTCTTTAGAGCGTAGCGCCCTGTTCTGTCTTAAAGCTGAAGCAAGGTTTGGTTTTTGCCCCGGAATTACTAGGGTACCATCAGGTAACCGATATGACGCACCCCGGAGGTTTTCATTCGTAAGAGCCTGCAGATGGTAGATGTACGATATTAGTTACAGACCTGTTTTCTTTTCAGAAATGACAATATCAGGCAAAATGAAGCAATACTACAATTGAGAAACACATGTACAAACATTTATATTGCTTTGACAGACAAAATGTGTGAGAGGATACAAGACAGTGACACACGTGACAAACAGCTACATACCTTTGATAAATCTGGACCAACTGGTTTTCGTGGGTCGATAATAATGGTACCATCAGGCAGTGTGTAAGATGCACCCTTAAGATATGGGTTCTGGAGAGCAGCAGCTAGGTTGGGGGTCTTTGGTTTCCTGGGATCTACTATAATTGTTCCATCTGGGAGTGTGTATGTTGCATTTTTCAGGGCTGGGTTCTGTAAAGCCTAACATTGAAATATGTGAGTTAGCCAATGTTAACCATACACAACAAGTTGTGTATGGTGGTATGTTATGATGATATTTGTGTGAATTCATTTTTTTTTTTTACCTTTGCCAGGTTGGGTGACATAGATGCGTTGGGATCAGCGACCACTGTCCCGTCTGGGAGCTTGTAGGATGCCTGTCGCAAGGCAGGGTTTTGTTGAAGGGCAGCTGACAAGTTTGGAGTCGCACCCTTCCGTGGATCAATAATGATAGTGCCATCGGGCAGGGTATAGGATGAATTTTTCAAATAGGGGTTCTGAAGTGCTGCTAAAACATTTGGGGACCTTTTCTTGGGATCAACCACAATAGTCCCATCAGCCAGAGTATAGGAGGCATCACGTAGAGCTGGATTGTTCAGAGCATTAGCCAGGTTAGGGGACATAGGTACCTGAGACCGAAGGAAAAAAAAGGAATAATATCGACAATATCCAAGAGATTTTTGCTTAACATTGTGATGGAGAGGGCATAGGAATAGATTTCAAACATTAAGGCCCCACTTGATTTCGAGGGTCTATGATGGTGCCATCAGGGAGAGTGTACGTGGCCTTCTTCAGATCCTGATTTTTAAGTGCATTGGAAACATCTGGAGAGGTGGGTTGATTTGGATCCTTGATGGGAGTAAGGTTTGCATATTTAAGACATAAAAAGAAGTACCATTGTGTTGTTATGTTTTAATATGTTGAGATGAAATTTAAATTTTGTTGTTTGGGTTTTTGTAACAACACACAAGATGACATTCATATTGTCATGTCTCTAACTGTGGGAAGAAATTTGGAGGGAAAATACTCATATGAGTGTTACTGATTAATCCACAGATGGGAAATTTATTTTCACAATGTTTCAATGTGTATTAGATTTCAAACATACTATTTTGAATCAACTTATCATTATTCAGTGGTGATGGAATTTTGTTGGCACCTTATACATACCCTTATAACAGTTCCATCTGGTAAGGTATATGTAGCTCCACGGATTTGTTCATTTTTTAAGGCACTACCGAGCATTGTGGATGAACGTGGATCTGCATAGGGTGACACCAATGTTCCGTCTGGCAGACGGTATGACGCTTGCATCAACTGTGGGTTTTGTAGAGCACTTCCAAGATATGGTGAAGTGGGTTGTTGACGCATCAGATGCATTGGAGCCTGGTAAGAGGCTTGGCGGAGATTTGGGTTCTGATGCAATGCTTGCTGAAGCTGAGGCCCAGTTGGCCTGCGATTCATCATCGGTGTTCTTAGAGTTGAGACATTCTGGAACCCAGCCCTGTTTTGTAAGGCATCCTGAAGAAGAGCTTGCTGGCCAGATACTGCTGGGCCATAGGGTGAAGTAAACTGCATTGGCTGATAAGATGCCATACCCCTTAGGGCCTGACCATGTCTCATGGCGCCTGAGAGCATTGGAGAAGATGGTGCAGACTGCCCATATGGTGACAGAGGCCTTTGAAGAGGGCTTATATAAGATGCCCCTCTCACTGCCTGATTTTGCAATGCTCCGGATAGCATGGGTGAGGATACAGGCAAAGGCTGTGACATAGGCCTTTGTAAAGGGGACACAAAGGATGCATCTCGAATCATTTGATTCTGCATTGCCCCTGATAGCATAGGAGAAGAGGGAGCCATGGGCTGGCCGTAAGGTGACATTGGTCTTTGCAGAGGGGAGACGAAGGATGCCCCTGTTACTGCTTGATTTTGTAGTGCCCCTGATAGCATAGGAGAAGAGGGAGCCATGGGCTGCCCATAAGGTGACATAGGTCTTTGTAATGGTGAGACAAAGGATGCCCCTGTTATTAATTGATTTTGTAGTGCCCCTGATAGCATGGGAGAGGAGGGAGCCATGGGCTGCTCATAGGGTGATCCTGGTCTTTGCAATGGTGACACGAAGGACGCCCCTGTGATTGATTGATTTTGCAGTGCCCCTGATAGCACAGGAGAGGAGGGAGCCATGGGCTGCACATAAGGAGACATTGGTCCTTGGAGTGGTGACACAAAAGATGCCCCCGCGATTGCTTGATTTTGTAGTGCCCCAGATAGCATAGGAGAAGAAGGAGCCAAAGGCTGCTCATAAGGTGACACTGGTCTTTGCAGTGGTGAGACAAAGGATGCCCCTGTTATTGCCTGATTTTGCATTGCCCCTGAGAGCACAGGAGAGGATGGAGCCATTGGCTGCTCATACGGTGACTGTGGTACTTGCAGTGGGGATGCATAGGATGCATCTCGAATCATTTGATTTTGCATTGCCCCAGATAGCACAGGAGAGGAAGGAACTGCAAGTTGTTCATAAGGGGATGCTGGTCTCTGCAATGGAGAGACAAAGGATGCATCTTGAATAGCTTGATTTTGAATTGCCCCAGATAGCACAGGAGAAGATGGGACCATTGGCTGCTCATGAGGTGACACCGGTACCTGCAATGGAGAGGTGTAAGATGCACCCTGTATTGCTTGATTCTGCATTGCCCCATACAGCATTGGAGAGGAGGGAACTGCAGTTTGCTCATAAGGGGATACTGGTCTCTGCATTTGCGAAAGATAGGATGCATCTGGAATTACTTGACTCTGCATTGCACCAGATAGTACGGGAGAGGAAGGAATCATGGGTTGCTCAAAAGATGACATTGGCTGTTGTATGATTTGATTCTGTAAAGCCAGATGTGGTACTGGGGAGGAAGGAACCATTGTCTGCATGGTAGATGGCATTGATCCCTGAATTGCAGTGGCGTAGGAAACATCTTGCATGACTTGGTTCGGCATCATTCCAGACAGCACAGGAGAAGAAGGCACCATAGGCTGCTCATATGGTGACACTGGTCTCTGCAGTGGAACGCCACTAGATACATCTTGCATGATTTGACTCGGCAGAGTCCCAGGTAACACAGGGGAGGAAGCAACCATAGGCTGCTGATAAAGTGACATTGGTGTTTGCATTGGAGCAGCATAAGATGCATCTGTCATTACTTGAGCCTGCATAGCCCTGTTCAGTATGGGTGAAGGAGGAGCTACAGCTTGACCGAGTGGTGACACAGGCATCTGCATCGAGGGGCCATAAGATGCATCTTGAATAAGCTGGTTTTGCAGTGCACTGGGGACCATGGAACCTGCTGGCATTCCACTCATCCCAACCATTTGGGGACCAGCAAAGCCAGGCCCAGGTTGGGGGACGAAAGCAGCTTGATTAGGAAAACCACCTGATAAGACTGGTGAGGAAGGTGCAACAAACTGACCATACTGTTGTGCATAAGGATCAGCATATGGACCGGAGACAAAAGGCGAAGACTGACGGGAAAGTTGCGGAGAAAGATATGGGGATACAGGGTGAGTCATATGTTTAAGTGACGGTTGAGGGGAGGGGGAACGTGTGCTTCTAATGGACTGCCGAGTCATGAGAGGACGTCCTCGAGCAATAGGTCGAACAAAGTGACCAGACCCTCTGTTTCGGGGAAAGCAGTGAAACATTTGAGGAGTTTGGAAAGGAGAGGAATGCAGGGAGTCTACGGTCAGAACAGAAGACCGATTGCTCCTTATGGAGGAAGCACGGAATGGTCTAACATTCTGTGTTGGTGGGGGCACTGGGCGGCCCCGGAGACCCATTGGTGAAGGTCTTACAGCACCTAAAGGCGGATTTCCCCCCATTCTGGGTCTGGCCATGGGGGTTGGATCTCTGATGAGACGCGTTGAACGTCGGGACAGGGTAGGTGATGCTCTGCCAGGTCGTGGCCCTGTAGGGGGTATACTCTGACGAGATGGGGAAGGAGAGCGAGATGGTCTTGCACTAAGCTGTGGCGAATGAGGCGGAGATGCATGGCCAAGGGGTGGTGAAGCACGGCGGCCTCCAAATGGGATACGGCCAGGAGAAGGCGGAGGACTCTGTCTCCTCATGGAGGCACGTGGGGAGGGGGGAGGAGATTTTCGCATCATTGAGGTTCTTGGTGAAGGTGGTCGACTGTGTTGGATCATGGAGGCACGTGGAGAGGGGGGCGGTGACGGTCTTCGAGCAAGAGGGGAAGATCCGCGCTGTGGTGACATTTCGTGACGAGCTCGGGGAGAGGCCATCGGGGAGGCAGGAGGTGAAAACCGTCGAGACATGGCAGAGGGTGATCTCGGGGCATTGCGATTTAACCCAGCCCTCACAGAAGGTGGTGGGGAGGGACTACGTCCAAGGGGAGGCCTTGGAGAGGGAACTGGGGACCTCATGGCGGAAGGATGTCGTTGCATCTGTGGGGAGCCCATCATCATAGAACGGCGTGATGGAGTGGGTGATGGTTGCATTCGCCGACCGGGATGAGGAGACATACTGGCTTGCCTCATGATCATGGCATTTGGACTTGGGACAGAGGGCGGACCATAACCCTGCTGGGACATCATCATTGGATCTTGCATCATCTGCTGTCAGAATACAATTGACACAAGTTAGATAATAAAGATAATTTAGTGAACAATGACGTTTGAATTGCACCACTAAAAATGGCACCTAGTAAATGCCTTGTATCTCTCCAGACTACAACTACTACTAAAAATAATGAAAGTGTTACCTGAGGTGAAGTCATGTGGGCAGAATACATATCTTCTGGAAACATTTGCTGTTGCGGCATCATTTGATGAGGTGGCTGAGACAGCACCATTTGAGGGGACATAGCTTGTTGCTGTAACATGTGTGGTGACATCATTTCTTGCTGTTGAGCCATCATCATTTGTTCTTGAGGAGAAATCATCATCTGCTCTTGAGGAAACATCATCATCTGCTCTTGAGGAGATATTATCATTTGGTCTTGAGGAGACATCATCATTTGTTGTTGAGAAGACAGCATCATTTGTTCTTCAGGGGACAACATTTGCTGGTGAGGGGACATCATTTGTTGGTGAGGGGACATCATTTGTTGGTGAGGGGACATCATTTGCTGGTGAGGAGACATTTGTTGGGGAGGGTACATCATCATCTCTGGATGTTGACCAGGTGCCAGCGGAATCTGGTCCTCATACTGGATTTCTGACATATTTTCAAATTCTAGATCAGCTGGCAAGTAAGGTGGAGGAGGCATGGGCACATCTAAGCGCTCTTTCCCGAACAGACGTACCTGAGGCCGAGGGACTCTAAATGTCATCTCCCCTCCCTGGGCTCCAGTAAAATCATTCCCATATTGATTCATTTGGTCCATAATTTTGTCACCATATGGGCTTTGCGCCTGATCAAAACCTTGTCCTCCAAGACCGTAGAGCTGTGGGTTCCCCATTGGGCCTCCCATAATCTGTTGGGAGCTATAGTCTTGGTACGCCATGCCAGGATCACTGTAGCTAAATTGATAGTCTGGTGAAACTGCCCCTAGCATTCCCATTGTTGCTGCAAAAGAGTTGTCAAAGTAACCTGCCTGCCCATTGTACTGAGCCATTTCTCCATCACCGTAGTATGCATCTTGACCATGTTGACCATAAAAGCCTTGAGCCTGGGGATCACCATATCCTGCAGTTTCCCCCATATACATTTGTCCGTCTCCCATTTGTGCATAGTAATCCATATTATTGTCACCATACCCTGCCATTGGCTGCTGCTGATCATAGCCATAGAGAGCAGCTTCCTGGCTATCAAAGTGGCCTTGAGCAGCAGAATATGGATCATAGTAATCACCCATTCCTGCATCATAAGCACCGCCTTCATAATATTCGTTGTTGGGATCATACAATCCTTCTCCCTCATAGTAACCGAGATCCTGATAGTCTCCGCCTGCCTCGTTACCATAGTAATCAAAACCATGGTTGCCATAGGCTGCTTCTTCTCCATAACCAGCATAACCGTCATAGCCTCCATAGTTCTTCTGGCCGAACTGATGCTGCTGGTCATACATATACGCCTCCTCCCCATGTTCATATCCATGATTATGATAACCATGGCGGTCATGCCCCCCCCACCTGTTCTGATGCATTTTACTGGACAAGAAACGTTTGGTTAGCCAATTAGTTGCTGCTGCGACTCTACCCAACAACATACCACTGTTTTTGAAGTCCTGACCTGGGCCGCCACTACTTTTTTTAAGTAAACCATTGAAGAAGCCCTTCTTCTCAGGTCCACCTCCCAAACGAAGCAGCATGTAGGATGGCTTCTTCCCACCATTTGCTGCTGCCTTCTCTTTATCCTCCTTCTCTTTTTTCTTCTTTTTGCTGGCCTTAAACCTCATCATGAATCGTGAAGTGTTCTTCAACATGGACTTTCGACGTTTCTTCTTCGCTATTTTATTCTTCCTCTTGCCAAGCCGCAAAAATAAACGTGATGTACTTTTCAGTTTCTTTCTGCTATTTCTGCGTCTTTTAAAACCTGCAAATTTCAGAAACATTCGGGACATGTTCTTTAGACCTTTCTTAGGAATTTCCTTAACTGGAGCCGATGGAACATCCTCTTTCTTCTTGGCTTTCTTCTTTGGATCAGCAGGTGACTTTCCTCCCTTTGATTTCCTTTTGGATTTGGGGTCCTCGTCTTCATCTTCATCCTCCTCATCTTCATCCTCCTCATCTTCATCCTCATCTGATTCGCCCCTTCGTTTCGACTTACCACCTTTTGTATCTTTGGGCCCCTTGCCTCCACGGCGCTTTTTTCGGGGGTCGTCTTCTGAATCTTCATCCTCCTCCTCCTCACTTAACTCTTCTTCCTCATCGCTTGGTAATTCTTCTTCTTCCTCTGATTCTACCTTCTTCCCTTTCCCTTTATCCTTCCCTTTCTTTCCATCATCTTTCCCTTTAGGTGGCTCTTCCTTTCCCTTTTTGCCCCCTTTCTTATCATCTTTGCTGGCTTTCTTGTCGTCTTTGCCAGCTTTCTTATCATCTTTCCCTCCCTTTTTGTCATCCTTTCCTTTTTTTTCCTCCTCTTTTTTTTTCTCTGGTTCAGGCTTTCCACCTTTCTTTGCATCCTTCTTCGAATCTTTTTTGCCTGGCATTGTGTCGAGGAACTAAGAGCAAACCATGCCCTCTTTTCAGCTTACAATGCAGTAAACCTGAAAGCACAAACAGATGTCAGTTCGTTGTAGAAGAGAGCTCTGGCTCATCTGTGTCAGTCTGACCTATGTATCAATTGTTGGATTGGATCTACGTTGTTGAGTTTTCACTTGGACAATATGCCAGTGCAATTTGTGTGTGGGGACAAGTCCACCTGACCAAAGCAGTGCTACACCTCCCAAATCTGGTCCCCATGAGGGCTCCTGCAAGAGCATATGCAAGTCACTCTCACATACGTATACAAAACTGATAAACGCATAAGCAGCAACGCATGTGATAAAATAATGAGCTGCAAAATTGTGTCTCTCTGTCTCTACCGTTGACTCTCTAACAACATATGAAGTTCATACCATCAAGTGTCCTTGTTTCTTAGAGACAAGTTACTTGGGACCAGTCACGACCAAATATTACTTTGTGTTTTAGGTAGGTAAGTAGGTAGGTAGGTAGGTAGATACTTTATCAATCCAGAGGGAAATTCAAGTTTTTTTTTTTTTTTAGTTTTATCAACATCTACGCTACAATGATTGCATTTTTCCTGAATATTAGATTGCGACAGTATTAAAAGAATAATAGATCCTGGTCAAGCAGCATGTTTAAAACAGGTATGCATTTGAATCGAATTTCTGATAAAATTTATTTACAATATTCTTAAGTTGCTGCTAATTATTGACCCCGAAGTTCTTTTCAATTGCGCACTACTGATCTACAGCTCTGATTTAGGAGAGCCAATTTATCTTTATCCTTTATTTCTCTACTCTTCCTCTCTTACAGCATGAGCCCTATCTAGAGATCTGACACCAATTTACAAACTGTAGTACAACATCGCTGACCCATTACTTAGTTCAAAGTGTTTTGCACCTACGCGTTTTTCACAGCAACGTTTAAGCAACAGCAGCAGGGCATTAGCGGTGTGAACTCAATCTATTAAACTCATTGTCTATATTTATGTTGCATCACTGACATCATCTTTTTCTATTCACAATAAAGAAAAAAATCATCTTTTCAGACATTAACAGTCATGCCCAAGCACTACAATGCGATTAATGAAAAACATGAAGATAAATCATCAAAACACACCAAAAATGCAGGCTCTGCTCCAGCTGTGGTTCCTTTGCTCCTGTCCTTACTCAGTAGAGTTCCAGTTAAAAACAATCTCTTTTGGCGGTGTCACTGCGCTCATTCATCGTGACAGCTTTCCATCCTGGTCACCTCCACATTCAATGACAAAACAGTGGAGAAACCAATTTGCAGTACTGCCAGAGTCTGGAGTGTCCGGGTAGCGTCCTTGCTGGAACTGTCCTCGTTAGCATAAGAAACAAAGTCCCAGTCAAAGTCCTCTCGGGTCTCTTGCTCTGACCTGGAATGTCCTCTGCTGCTCTCTACATCATATTTCCTCACTCAGCATAGGACTCAACTCTCTCTATCTCAAACAGCAAGTGTGTGTGCATGAGTCAGTGTAAGACAAGCTGAGGTGAGCTGTCTATGTGTGTTGGCATGTACTGTGCACACGCATGTGTTTGTGTGTGTGTTCAAGGGGTTTTCTTGTAACCAGCCGAAGAAGGAGTCTTAATTTGTCATCTGGTGCTACAGGTGAAACTTGAGAACTCTGGGCTGGCGAGGGGGCGGGGCATAAATAATACAAGAGCAAGAGAGAAAGAGGGAGAGGGAGAGATAGGGAGATAAGACTGATTGACAATAAGGTGTCATCACATCAGCCAATACCGGCTAACTTCAGATTTCCACATTCCACATTATCAATATTTGTTTGTGATGACAACAATGTGCAACCAGACCTTAACATAAACACAATGATAAAAACATCCCCCAAGGATTTCTGTCAAGGATGACACATGTTACGTCATGGTCATCCTTATCCTCCTCTGTTTATTTTTGTGCATGCATTCTGTTTGTTAGACTGACATCTTCATCACCCTGCCACATTGAAGGCTTCATAACATTACATCAGGGGCAACAATGGCTGGAGTGACACCCCTTAGCTCGCCCTTATGACATCCTTCTCAACAGGTATCAATAACAGAAGAATGACGTATACTCACACTGAGAGGATCAGTGGCATGGTTCTGATTATTGTTGCCATCAACCAAATTATTCTTGTTCCAGAGAGAAGGGGTCGAATTGCCTGATCTGTCCTGTTACGGGGAATGGGTGTTGGGTTGCCAGATCCTGATCTCTTGGCCCCAGAGCGTAAGTGTATCTCATCATTACCATACAGCAGAGAGCACATGGATGTGTGTGCGTGCGGTACCTGAGCATTGCCTGGATCTGAAAACTGTTTCGATTTTCCCCAACTCTTCCAAAATGTGATCATGAATAAAATTTTGAATATCTCCAGCAGCCTTTGAGACCTGATGTGCTATGCCGTATCTCCCCTCCCCCCCCCACACACAAACACTCCTGCTAAATCAATGAATTGATGCATCACTTGCAAC
>OMPJ01040180.1:52981-67833 GCA_900312935.1 Carapus acus
CAACCAGAATATCACTACCAACTCTATTTTCACCACCATTGTCATAGTATTTCTCTTTAAAGAAAAGACACATTTATTCAAATGTGCTCTCAAACCTCTAAATTTAAATACTTTCATGATTCATGGAGAGTTGTATTTGTGCTCCGGTGTTACGAGGCATTGCGTTGCGATTAAGGACAGGGTTAAAATAAATTAGTATTGTGAGTACACTGCAAAGACGTTTAGTGCAAAACGTTTGAGGGATTACGATGTATCCATATCGGTCTCAGTGATTCTCTCTCTCTCTCTCTCTCTCTCTCTCTCTCTCTCTGTCTCTCTCTCTCACACAGACACACACACACAGACATACACACAGACACACACAGCAATCTACTGCTACCTAGTGGACCAGTATTACACTTACAGCAACAGTAGTAGACCGGCGAGGGGAGCAACAGGCCTGTCGCACAATAAATCCCACTTTATATGCGTCGTCGGATCTTTTTAAGTGTTTGGTAATGTTGGCAAGCGATTTGCTTTCCAAGCGGGGAAACTAAAAACATAATCGATCACTGGGCAGGCTGAAGTGGGCGGCTATCAGCCGTGGGAACTTACCTGCTCTCCGGTAAATCCCAACATCTGACAGCTTCACGTCACAGTGGCGCCATAGTCACGTCTCTCCATTTTGATGGGGGTAATAACCAGGAAAAATCCAACCCACCACCGAAACAAACGGGCGAAACAAGCAAATAGGCGTTTCGTGTTTTGCACCCTCATAACTTAAAGCCACCGCAGGGGGCTACCACCTCCGCGGCTTGGGTGGCCGGCAAGCCGACGGGGGGGGCGGAGAGCAGCAGGGGTCAGTCGGGAGGGAGCGTGTCCCGGGAACGAGGGATGAATATTTAAAGACGGCTATTCACCGACCGGCCGAGGGCTTGAGTTCTACACACGGGGGAGACGTGGGTGAGCAAGGTGCCGTACAGCCAGAAATGCACTCAGGTGTGCGCGGTAATGGTAAAATCGAGCTTCAGTGCACCTTTTTACAAAAAGTGTTTTCATTTCCAACTGTTTACTCTTTTTGGCGGGAATCGTCTCACTCGCCGGACTATTTTGTCTGCGTGTGTGCGTGTGCGCGTGTTTGTCATTATAATTTCTTTTTTTGCCCTGGGCCTGTGTGAGAGAACGTTTTCGTGTGTGTGTCGTGAGATGGCTGGCGAGCTAAATGGAGCGTGACAGATGAAGGTGAAAGCGGCGAGAAAAACGCCGCCGCCCGTTCGTCTCCACACGACCGATCCTTCCGCCGCCCGCCAGATGGACCCGCCAGACAACCAACTGACAAAAATCGGGGCGAAGCGGCGGACGGCTGGATCTCTCCTCTGGATTCCCTCCATCACCCGGGTGACCTTGGCGTCTCCGTCCGAATCTTTCTCCGCAGAGAAGCCGCGCTGCATGTATAAAAAGCGGGGGCAGTGAGAGAGAGTGGCGGAGTCCTCGTTGGCGTCCGATCTATTTTTAGCACTGCCTCGGAAACACTCGCCTCGATCAACCAGTTGGCAAAATCTCAATTTAATGGCACCAGATCTATCGTCAGCTGCTCAGATGTGGCTGAAATAAGTGAGATTCTGCCTCGTGTCCCGCCTGAAGCCACCAGTCTCATTCTGCCGCTGTCAGCTGAGGTAGTTTGAAGCTCTGCAGTGCCAGCTTGTTTATGCACCCAGTAATTTAACAGTAATTGTATGTGTACCTCATTAACTAATTGTTTGAGTAATGTTGGGTTTATATCAAAGGAGACACCAGAATGATCTTTTTGGTGCCATGTCAAGTAGCTAACCATGTCTGTTTTCCTACCTAGATAGTCACTGAATTCGGGTGTTTGTTCCCTAATCAACCCCACAACGAGCTCCAACAGCAGGTGGTTTCATTAAAAGTGTGTTATGAGCCAACTGTTTACCTCTTGTGCAGGACCAGACAGTTAACTACCATCTGCTCAAACTAGTCGATGATGTTGAGAGTTTTTAAAAGTTGGTTAGGGGGGAATAAAAGCAAAGCTTTTAATTGAAGTGATTGCGCTTACTGCCCATTCATTAGACAGATGCACCTTGTAGTTGTGGACATTTGGTAAGTGTCCAAGCAGGTTAATGTTTGTCATGTTGAAAGGGAAAATAGTTCAAAACATCAAATAGCAAGCACAGTTTTCACCTTATTGGAAAACATTAGAACAGACTTATTTAGCTTAATATGGTGTCTGATCAAATATGGGGCCTAGGCCTGGATAATTGTACCTGTCCTCAGTAGGTTTACATGTGGTCTGTTTTTGTGTTTGGCCATAGAGTCAGTATTGGAGGCGAGCAGGGACTCAAATTGCAAATATTGCACCGTTACTGCTCACTTAGAGCAGTGAACCACTTCTATAATGCCTGGACCTCTGTTTATGGATACAGTATCTGCCCCGCCTCATTAGTCCAGCACATTAGCGGCTACTCTCCGGGGCAATGTGAAATGTTTAAGTTTTAAAAATATCCTGCACTCAAATGAGACAAAGTATAGTTTCAATGGTTCAGTGAGAAGAAGTATCACAGTTGATGCCAAGCCAGACCTAATGACATTAGAGGAGATCCTGGGGATTCAGTTAACAATTGAAAATGATAAATTAGGAATTATGACAGGGTGCAAACTCAAAAAAGGAATATCTGACTTATTACCACAGAGTTTAAAGTAGACATACTGTTGAGCATTTCAGCTCATCCTACTGTGCCCGTCAGTCAGACAGCAGGTAGCCGATTGCTGAGCAGAACACTTGAGTTACATTTTGTCCCATAGGAGTCAGCAAAGTCTGGGGGCTGGCTCAGCTGCCTCAGAATACCGATCCTCGGTGGGTCAGAGAGTGAGTGGAAATAGCTCATGTGGGGACTGGATGGAATGGATTGAGGGATAGAAGATAGAGGCCAAAAGGAAAGAGGCAAGACATTCCATATAAACATCCTCATCCACCAAATCGGGGTTCAACTAGAAAACGCCAGATAGTGGAGGATAGAGAGGCAGAGCCCTGCAGCGTGTCCATCAGTTTCAGATAATCCCTGCTGCTACTGAAGTGTCCTTGAGTCACGTGGCCACCTCCTGCTTGCTCAGAGGCACATAACTGCTGTCGCATTCCAAACTATGGAATATTCCCTCTCAAGAACACTCCAGCTGCTCATCTGTCTTCTTTATGGCCCCCACATTATTTAAATCAGAGCGCTCCCACGTGATTTGCATGTCAAACTCCATATATATGATAGAAATATCGATCAACCTGTAGCTTCAACCCTGGCGTCCACGCCATATTGCTGAGTGTGTTAGAGCAGGAGGACAGTTGACAATGACAAATGCTTGGAAAGTGAAAAAGAAGCTACATTTCGAGAAATGAGCAAGGATACCGTAGGGAAGTATTGCAACCGACTGTATCCATGACTTGCATAAGGAATTAAAAGCCACCGAGGACAGAAAGCTTTAAAAAGCAAATTGCAAAAAGTCAGCTGAAAAGTAGTCTAAAGAGCACCATGGGAGAGAAATCCAAATAAGAGAGGACTGACCCTTTTTGTGTTTAAAATTTTAGTGTGCGGAAAAATAAATAATGAATGAATGAAATGCTATGGCTTGTTTCCAGTTTCCAAAACAAATGTTGTCAAGGGTTATATTTCAAATGTCTGACGCACTCATCGTAAACTTGCAGACTTAGAATAAGTAATTATTGAGGGAAATAACTGTCTGTGTAATTTTTGACACCTTTATCATCATAGAGGGGACATTTTACCTGCTCATGCACCCAAAGCTGATGTTTCCATGGGTGGTGTGTCTTCTGGAGGATATGATTTCCCATTTTGGACCGTGCCTCCAGGCTCCCCCATCAACGCCTATCTGGCTTTGTGCATGCTCTGGGCAGGGTTACAACATCAGCAATTCTCATCAAGCTCATCTGAATCATTTTTGTCTTACACCTCCTGTGAGACCAATTTGCCATGTGGTGCTTTGTTGTGGTTGAAATAAAAGAGACAATACTGTATTTCCGTGTCTGAATTGCTATTTAGACTGCTAATTAGAGTGTTTTTGTGTTCTGTGAACACGAAGACAATAAGGACACAAGAACTATGCTCATGTCAGTAAAGGTGTTATTCTAATACAACCAACCATGCTGGAGAAGAGATCTAGATGCTTGCTCTAACTATAAAGTCCTGGTCATCACAGATTAGCATTGTTTTTTGAGCTGTTTAAAGTTCAGCACTTGCTGTAGAGCTACTGTTTAATTTGTTGTGTAACTCAGCATCATGTACTTTTGTACATTTAAGGTACATAATGCGCATCCTTCCACAGACAGAGTCCAAGTGTCCTTGAGGTAGGCTATTAAATCCTGATGTACAGATACGTTCCTTGTATGGCATCAGAGTTACTGCCATCGTAATGTGTGCTAAGATGCAATGTTGTGGACCTTTCACCGTTCAACCACCTGAAGGGAGCACATAGCATATTTTATCTGTAATACAAGACACTGCAATTATCAGTCATCGGTGGCTTTTGAAAACAGACCCCTGTAGACACGGTTTTGTTTAGTATGTGACTCGAATGACGAAATGTGGCCCCATCTCGTCCTCCCTCTGAATTGAGCCACAGCTCACCGATCGGTCTTTACTCTGTAATTGTGTGTTGAGCTTTTGATAACAGCAGCAGATCCCATCGTTGGGAGAGTTGAGCAGAAGGAGCAGCAGAATTGCTAATCAGGCTAGTGGTGTCAGCCAGACTTAGGTTAGATCACTGAGATAAAACAGGGATGTGAGTGCTTAGTCAGCTGTGCGGCGCGCTGTATCTGAGGAAGCTGCAGGTTTGAGGGTCTTAAGTGAGTAAATGCTGGGAATGGTGATTCAGAGCACCTGCTTCAGCAAATTTCTAACCGTGCAGCGATATCCACACTGAGGCTAATGTTGGAGGACACATTGCTCAACATTTACAGTGATTCTACACATAGGTTAATCGCTCAACATTTACAGCGATCCTACACATAGGTTAAAAATCACATCTTTGAATTAACTGCTTCATGTTGTATTAAATCAAATTTCATTGTATTAAATGTACCTTCTCCAGCAGAAGCTTTTTTATCTGGTATCCGGGGAGATTCTGCTTATGTGCAGAAATATCCTTGGCAGATTTTTAAGCACGTAAGTTATCATATAGCACCTGTCAGAGATTGAGTTTGTTCTTGCATTATATGCATTTCCCGCAGTCCTTCGAACCTTAAGTCACGCTGTTCACAGGGATTTAACCACTTGACCTTTTGACGTACTGCTCACAGGAAAGAAAAATTCGACTGTTTTCACCTGCATCGTGATTTGTGACAGCCTCCAGCTGAGCCGCTGTAGCTGCTCTGCAACCTTGCAGAGAAACATTCCGCAAGGTATTTATTCAACACTGATGGATTGCAACGTTTTTATTCAATACTTTCAAAACTGTATTGGCATTGTTATAAAGCAAGTATGAAACATGTCAATCTTCTGACCTTATCGCTAGATGTAAAGTATAGAGTGCAGAATGACCCGATAATTACATTTTCCAAGATTAAATTACATTTCTCCTGTGACTTTGAATATCAAGAACGTACAGTATATTGAGAGAAAGGGCAGTCCTGAAGGTGGATTGGAGATGACATTCTGTATTCTGTGGCAAAATTCAGATGAACACTCTTCTGTCTGCAGTCTTTTATGTTGGGATTTCCTTTTTATGAATTCTTTGGATTTTATCCCCCTCAATCAGAAAGTATTACACCAAATTTATAGCTCAGAGGATTTTGCTTACTACTGCTTAATCTTCTCTCTCGTCTCCCAGAGTAAAGGGGCAGCAGTAATACAATTTCGCTTTCTCCAGCTCTGTGGGATATAATTTCATCACCAGGAACCGCTTGCCTCTGATGTACCATATGGTATTTCGATGCAGCAGTGGTGTGAGATAAAACACAAAGCAAACAAAACACATGAACAGCATATACAAATTGATGCAACTACTGTGTGAAGTCAAATCATAACCAATGAGGAGAACACATCCTTTGGTTTTGAATTATTTAGACCCAAAGCCAAAAGGGAGACTGAAAGAGAGTGTTTTTTGGCCACACAGATGACAACATAAATCATTCGACCAGGTAGAGGAGCTAATATCTTAATCTCAAAACCCCCAATCTGAAAAGCCCCAGAGGAACCCATTAAAAGTGTCTTGGTGAGATCAAACTCAAATACTATGTTCAAAAGGAAACCACATTTTTAGATTGTTACCTCTGTGGATAGGGGATTGATGATTTCAGATTATTTCGTGCAGAGAATCAGCCTCCAGTGAAATGCAGGCAAATAATAGAACACATGGATGCCCCTCAGATGCCAGTGAAAATGGCATTGTAAATACAACATGCACAGAGAGTATTAACTCTCTTAGAGGGCTTTTATTTATTTTGAGAGGGAATGTAAGAATTAAAAGAATGTACGAATGAATAAGATAGAGTCGATATAGCAGTTGAACATTTGTTGCGTTAAATAAAGAAGAGGAAGAAGAAAAACAAGTAAGCTGCACGTCTTTCCAAACATTTTTTCGTAGTGTCATGCATATTATGAATGTTCAGTCTCCATCTGAGCCAAAGTCCAAATTAAAAATCAATACACATGAAGCCATTCACTCTGGACATCGATTGCAGTGCGTCAATGAACACAGCCTGGTCGCCACAGTCTCCTTCCCTGAGACTTACTCGGGGCACAGCCAGCAAAGAGGACAGCTAAGGTGTAATCGACACATAAAAATGTCTCTTTTGGATGTTAAATGTGTGTATATCGATGATGTGCAGTGAAGTTCATGGCTAGTGAGGCACTGACTTCATAACAATCTGATTTAAAACACATGAACCCTACAGAAAACAGTATTTACCATTTGATTGGCAGAAGTTCGTGGGTTACGTCTAGAAAAACTTTATGGTGTAAATCACTAGGTAAATACAACCATTTGATTTTTCAATTTTACATTTTTTTGTTTCAATGATTACAGATGAGGCACTGCTTCCCCTGCTTCCCCTGCTTCCCCTGACCGCATGTCATTAGTGCACATGCATGTGAGTCTGTAAGTGCTGACTAGCTGACAAATTGCATGTGGCTACGGGAACATCAAGTCTGTAGCTTTTACTCCACAAGTGATGATGATCCAAATGTAAGTGTGTATGCATCTGTCACGCATTGTTTCAGTGGACACAGTGAAGATGAGGAGGGCCAGCATGCCATATGGTTAATCAACATTGATTCATGTCACACTTATGGAGAATCACAGCTTCCATATGATCAATAAGGTCAATATATTATGGCACCTTGAGTACTAGTTTTGTGAGTGTATTAATGTATTAGATGAATTCAGAAAATAAGAAATAAAATTTCTTAGAAATTGTGTACAGACATAATCATTCTTATCCGTCTACCCCACAAATCCCACAGGGTGGGGAGCGACTCCCTGTATTTGTGTAGCAGCACACTCTCTCACACTCACACATTTGCACACACCCACCTACTCACTCACTCTCTGACACTCACACACACACACACACATACACACAATTGAGTGTGGCTCATGATTGATTAGCACAGCATTTGTCCAAAGCTGTTTGTTCTCTCCCGCTCTCTCTGCCTCCCTCCGCCCCCTGTTTGTGTGCATGTGTGTGGGAAGAATAAATGATTAGGACGCACCAGGAGCAGCTCAGGAAAGTCACGGATAAAGTCAAGAAACAGCTGGAAGAAGTTCATCTCATTTAGGTGCAACAGTCGTGTTCACTTGTTCGCTCATCACTCACTGGCAGACCCGCCGACACTCATTTCATTATTAGAAACTCTGCCTTTGTTGCGTCCATGGTGGACTGTGCGATAGCTGTTGATCTGCATGGTTGGCCTATGTGGCAGTCTGTGTGTTATTCCTCAGGTCCAGCACAAATAGATTCTGCTCAGATATGCAGTATTTGCAGCATATGTGATGGGTCATGGTGATGAGTGGATGTCGCCTTTGAGCCTCTGCTCGTTCCTCTAGGATGAGCAACAGATGGAAAACACCATCCACTGCACGGCTGGTGTTACCCAACTGGAAGCAGAATGTCACAGCCAGCACACTGCATGAAATTAGAAATCCACTCGAGGGAGGCATAGTGGTAAGGTAAGACACACGTATTCACAAGGAACCACAGCAAAGATGATTACATCAACAGCAGCACAGCAACAAGCTAAGTAAGGAGTGACAGAGAATTTGTCCAAAATTCCAAAAACAGACAAAATTTCAAAAACAACCAATCTGCACGTGATTAAGGAGAATCAGTGGAAACAAACCCACTCTAACAAAATTGCCAACACCCCTTTCCCTAGCCTCCACACCCCCACACACATTCTTTTGATAATAACCATGAAATTTACATTGTCCAAACAAAGGAAATCATTGTCTCTAACGTTTTCCATACCCTTCAAAATTATTTCCAATTATTGCCCCAATGAAGTTCAAAATTAGGAAATTTCTTTGTTACGGTTCACAAATATTTCTCTTGTGTTCTGTGCAGCACGTTAGCCAATAACTAATTACTGTGCTTTTATTAACCCCACAGCTGATCCTTTAACTTCCTGCCTCCAGCTTCTGATACTGATGCCAAGCCCCACCATAAGCATTAAGAGTCTGTCCAGATTCATTTAAATGGCAGCCAAGCCTGTGGGCTCAGCTTCTGTGATTATCAGGTTCATCCTCATAATCAGACTTTATCCCCAGACTGAGCTGATGCCAAGCTCGCATTGATGTTTACTTGTCTCGTGATTAAAATCAATCCATAAATGTCTTCCCAAACTTTCTGGATCATTGATTAAAATGTTGTTTGCTTATTTACATCACAGGCACAACAACGGTGTCAATAAACATCTGCGCATCTCTCTTATCTGTGTTTTTTTGCACCTTGTTCTATACTGCCAAAGTACTGCACAGCCGCACTGCAGTCCTCTAACAGGATCAAGCAGTAAGTTTCACAAACTTCTTTACACTTAAAACTTATCTTGAGAGCTCAATGTCTTTATCATATCTATCGAGAGCTTTCTGCTAAAATGTGAATGAATCAAGCTTCAATCTCAGAGTCAAGTTTTTATAGGCACTAACATATTTAATGCACCCTTTGGCAACCCTCTAAATGAAGGGCCGTAAAAAGTTACAGCTTAAAGATGAGCTGCTTTAAATGTTTTTGTCGACAGAGCCAGTTAGCTTGATTTGGTTGCTATGCCAAAATTCAAGTGCTGTGTTGCACCAACTTCGTTTCCCAACTTGCACAATTGCCAAAATGAATGTACCGATAACCCATCTGAGGCCTCCTGCTGCACTGTGACTGTCTGAGCTGTCACATTTGGGTAGCAGGGTCTGCTCTGGTCCCCAAAGTGCAAATTAACCAACACAGACCAAATCTGTTTTCCTAGATCAACAAGCTGACATTATTGTCTGCTTGTTTCAGAATGCTAGTTACGGAGGGAAATATATAGGGGCCAGCGTACTGATTCTTCTGGCTGACAGCACAGAGAACACAGTGTGCTGAGTGTGCGGTGTATGCTGTGTTTGAATAGGTTAGTGTGTTAGAAACACGTGGAAAGGTCATGCAGATTTGCCTTGTTCAACACAACACACATCTGACACTACCTGTCCAAGTATGCAGCTCAAAACAACATTGTTGTCATTTCGTAGGTTCGCTGCCAGAGAAAGCGTTCCAAGTGTTGCAAAGCAGCTTGATATCCAGCAGCTCGTCTGGTCCTCAATTAATCCACTGGCTCCCAGTTGCGGATGAAGACCCCAGTCCTCAATTCTCACCTACAAAGCAGCGTTAAACATGGCAGCCGCTTATCTGAATTCCCTCATTCAAGTTAATGCTCCATCAAACTCACTGCGCTCTGCCAACAAACCGTGCCAGATGCCACCACAACAATGTGGCCCTAAATCTCTAGTCAGACACGTCTCCTCTCTGGTCCCCAAGGTGGTGCGGCGAGTTGCCAAATTCCATTCAATCTGCAAAGTCCCTTTTTCGCGGTTAAATACCGGACTATATCATTGACGTCTTCATTCCAAATGTCCTCTCATTTAAAAAACTATTAGTATCTATCATTATGTCATTTCTGTCTTAAGCTGAGGCGCTGCCTCTTTGCATCCAAGTGGTATTGTGCTTGACGCCATGTGAGTAGTGCCCACACTTGCTGTTCTTCCATGCTAGATTTTTGCATGTGTTTTGTTGGAAACTAGGGATGTCCGATATTGACTTTTTTGCCGATATCCGTTATGCCGATATTGTCCAACTCTCAGCAAAGCGCAAAGGCACTATTTTGGTGTAACGCAAGCATTACTTAATTTTTATCGGTTTTTATTTTATCGGTTTTAAAGCCAAAAAATCAGATACCGATATTACATTTTTATGCCAATATCGGGCCGATAATATCGGTGGGCCGATATTATCGGCCATCTCTATTGTTGTGCTGCTTGGGATCAAGGTGCCCGCCAAATGACAAAGTCTGAATGTACTGAAAATGGAATTGGGGATGGCAGTTGAGAAATATGTGGGTGTTTGGGTGCATAATTAGAAACAGTTTGAAAGGGATTGTGGGGGAATTGATGTGCATGTTTGAGATGTGTGTTCCCTGGTACTTTGAAAATGATGGAATCCCTTTTTTTTATCTGATGGGAGACAGAGAGTGAGGAAACCCTGTATAGCCCTGTGCATATCTGAGGGGTTGCAGAATAATTCTTGGGCATTAATGCAATTGTAGTCAGCAGCAGTTGTCTTCACAAGAGGGTGTCTTTGTTCCTCCACTGTTACGATAACAGAAGTTAGAGAGGATGGGTAGATTACACTGGAGTGTCAAAGATAAAGTAACTCATTTTTGAACACCATTGTGATTCAGTCCAAACAGCAATGTACACAATTTCTGTGTGTTTACTCCTTTATCCACCCCAGCATGATACTGTGATTCATGAAATCCAGCAATTTCGATTAGTCATAGATTAGCATATTGACGCAATGTTTTGAGTATTAAGCTATATGAGATTCAGCTCTTAATGCCTCTGTCGTTGTTGATGAAATGAAAACAAAAGGATTTACATAAAGAGCCATCTCACTAAAGGGTCAAAACACTTTGAATCCTATTTTAATTATATAATTATCGACTGACCTTTGCAAATTGAGGATAATTGCCACTGCAGCCAACGAAAAAAATGCCACTGCAGTACATCATTCCCAAGTCATTGATTTAGCGTGGCACATGTGAACTTTATACTCCACCAAACTATTACATATCAATTTTTGAGATAAACGATTTTCAAATGAGCTAACCCATTTCAATGGGGTGCTGATCTTGCTGAAGGAGACCTTGGGGGACTCAGCCCTGAGTGAGTATTTTGAAGAACCACACACTGCCCCTGTCTGGCTGTTGGAAGCACTGTCGTCATGTAGGGAAGCTCATTCCAGGTCACCCACACAGTGTGGGCGAGAGATGGAGAGAAAGAGACAATGAGAGAGCGGTGCAAGAGATGGAGGGAGAGACAGCAAGGAGACAAAAGAGGAGAAACATCTCAAACTTGGTAAATGTCAGCTATCACATTCTTGTGTTCTGGATAGAGAGCGTGGAAAAAGTGTGTCAGTTCATTTTGTTGCCAGGAATGGAGTGAATCATGTGGAGATGTCTACATAAAGCCGTAAATGTACGCTAGCTGCAATGAGTGTACACAAGCGGCAATGCGATGCATGCCTGTAATGGTAATACTTCAGGCTTGGGGGATGGAAGAATTGAGATTATTGCCCCATAATGACAGGTGCTCGGCTTTCCCCTGCATTAGTCAGCCATGTGACTCCCCATTTTGAGTTGCCACTTTGATTTGTCGATGCTTGACTTTCATAGCACGAGTCCAAGTCCAGACATTCACATTTAATGCGCCGTGTCATGTGGCATCGTACACTCTGCAAATTCAAGCCGTAGGTAGGTAGGTAGGAGAATGTGATAGTACACGGTGCTTAAAAAGGACATTAGATTGTGCAGCCGCAGTTGCCATCAGATGCTGTTGTCATAGAAACATTTTTTTTTTCTTAAAGGTTGTACGTTAAGTTCTCAGTTGCGGAACTCTTTCGGTCTGGATCATGGATGTGTACTTCACACTGCCTCGCGGTAGAGCGTGCCCATAAACATTTTCCGCAGTCGCTTCAGTGGCAAGCTGGCGACAGCAGGTGTCTGTGTGTGTGTGGTGTGTGTGTATTTGTATGTGTGTGCGCGTGTTGGGTGGGAGTACTCTGTGGGTACTTTGGCTGTTTGTTAATGAGTGGCTGGCGTTCCTTTAGCAGTCAGCGTGTCCAGTGGTTAATGAATGAGGGCTGGTATATGCAGAACGGTTCAACCATCGGGTCCTCTTGTGCAAACAGGGTCCTCCACCATCACAACAAAAGTGGTGACACCCTGAAAAGTCAGTTACCATGGATACCAAAATTGCCTGCATCTATTTTTTTGTCAGATCCCTTGTGTAATCATTTTATCTACCCGGTAACGTATCTATTTATCTATAAGTGTGGACTCTCGCCTTCCTAAAGGTCCCATACTTGGAGTTGGTTAAATTTGAGCCTCTTCTCTTTTCATTCATTCCACCTACCACGGATGGTGCTGAGCTTCGACTATTACACATCAGTGTACAACATCAGCAGAATGAATCTTTCTCCTCACTAATTATGCAGAGCAATGAAACTGTTGGCACATTGTTGACGCGCAACACAGTGATAATGGGTTTCCCTTGTTTTTCAGAATATTTCATAAACACATATTGGTAGGAGCTATTAGTATCAGAGTCTTGAAGCCTAATCAGACAGATGGAGTGCTGAAGAAAAGGCAGCTGGCGTAGGAGGTGTTTGGGAGCCTGGAATCGGTTCTTAACCTGAGCCGATAGGACACGCCGACCAGCGCGAGAGTGTCGTTGCAACACAGCTCGCCTCAGTAACTCCTGCTCAGTGTTCTGCTGGCCCGTTGCACAATATGTGATGGGTCGGCCCGTCGGTTACGCATGGGCTAGAATTATCCTGGGACCCCTGTTCTGACACTTCAAACATGCTGGACTCCTCCCCTGCTGCTTTCGCCTATAACTGTGTATAAGGGCTTCAACACCACTGCCCAAGATGTGTTCTGCGGCGTGTGTGAGCGGAATACATGCATATGCATAATCTTGAAAAAGGTCACGTCCCAGAAATTGCTGCAGCGAGTTCTGTGGGCAAGCGAACCTTCAGAGGGGATTATTTAATGAAAAAGATGGCCCCCTAAAAGCGTATTTATCACGCCCTGGAAAAATGTATGATTTCCTTGGCAACTGGTTTACATCTTGAAATGCTGAATAAGGCATGTCGACGACCCAACACAGGGGCCTGTGGGCGCTTGGGTTAACAAACCCACCTACCTTGGGAAATAACATGAAATGTTCAGAATGAGAGTCGATGTTAATGGCATGGCGCGCAATCCGCGGCTGCTCCTAAGGGGTGAACGGGATCAGAAGTGTGCCAACAAGGTTTCTGCAATGGGTGAATAATGAATGGAGGAGAGTAAGAGCTGTTATAGTCCGTACAGTTGGAACTGTTCCTCCACAGAAAAGCAGAGGATCATCCGCTCATCTTTCGGTCTCTCTCCTCCTCTTTTATGTCGGCGTTGCGTAATCGTACGTCGCTTTTATTCTGAGCCTCGCAGGCTTGGGCTTTGACGGGGGAGGATGGAGGACCTCAACAGGTGGAGATTTTCATTCTGGAGGTGGAAGAGGAGGAGGAGGAGGACGTGGCAGATGCTTTCTTAACATCAAACCTTTTGAGGGCTTCCTTTTTTCAGTTCATCCCCTTGTTTGGGCCGTAACCGAAATTCATATCTTGATAAAACGGGAGCTACAGCCTCATAATTGACCCCATGCATTATGTAAAGCGTCCGTCCGCAATGGGACATCAACGGTGGGGCAGAGAGAGAGAGAGAGAGAGAGAGAGAGAGAGAGAGAGGGAGGGGCTTTGTCAGCGCTCCCCCAGGACCCCCGTGCATGCTGCAATTGTGATCAGGCGCTTATGTTTAATTGAGGCTGTGTAATTCACTGGCGTCTCTTCCATTTCTATCCCCCTGATCTCTCACGCAGCCAAGCCGGGGGGTGACGGGGACGCGCCATGATCAAAAAGGGGGGATGGAGGTGATGGAGGTGGTGATGATGGAAGGTGGGGGTCGTCGGGACCACTAGAGCGGGTTGCCCCCCAGCCCTAACCGACGTGGAGATGCTTCTGTCCCCGCCCCCTCGCCCTGAGCGCAGTGGGGGGGCGGAGGAGACGCGCCCCGGACGCAGCGACGCCGAGATTGCGCACACGCATCCCGGCGCGCAGACACCGCGATGCGTGACACGCCGATATTGCGTAAAATTTGGACGAGACGAGGACCGAAGAAAAAAAAAAAGGGAGAGGGGGAGGAGAAGGGGGTAAACAAAACATCTTGAAGTTGTGTAGTCTGCGCAAGGGGAGGGGGAAATGACGAAAGGCACAAGCGCGCAGTCCTCAGTCGCACCTCATCTCCTGAAAATGGGGTTTTGTAAATGGAGAGATGGAGTCACCCCCGGTGTCTCCATCCACCCATCCACCCATCCTCCCATCCACGGACCCCGTCCTCTTGTCAGCCAGGCCCTTTGTCCATATGTGTCATTAACCAGGCTGATGTGTTTGTACCTTCTGCCAGCCACGCGTGGGCGGCCGCTCGGGTTGGATGCGGAGTAAAACGACAGCTGGGCAAGGTTTGGATATTTCCGTCCATCGTCTGTCTGCGTGTGTGTCTGTCGACACGCTG
>OMPJ01040182.1:0-11440 GCA_900312935.1 Carapus acus
GGTTGGGGGGGGCAGTGCAATGATCAGCTGATTTGTGGTCACCGTGACGATGAGCTGCTCAGTGCTGTGACGAGGGAGAAATCTGAACTCTGATTGAACGCTTCCAAGAGCAGAATCTCTCCGAGATTTCAACTCTGATTATTCAAAAGAGCAGCAGCTGTCGAGGGCGTAGCGCCATATTTACGAAAAATGAAAAATAAATAAACCTCCAGCATCGAGGGGCAAAAACCCTCATTAAAAGCGAATCAAATCAATTGTTTATCAAATACTATACGTGGTATGACCTTCAACTGGACATGAATTCTTCATTCCAAGCGCAGTATTTTCTCTCATTTTCTTTTTTTTTTCTCAGCCCAGAGGTGCGAGCGGATCAGGCGAGCAGGCGACGGCCTCGGGCATGTTGGAGACGGTGGAGGACCACCGCAGATTCTCGACGCAGAGCTTCACGAAAGCTAAAGCACTCTGGAGCCTCATCGTAGCCGTCTAGGTAGATGAGGAGGAAACCGGGCGGGGGTCCGAAGGTGTTGCTTTCTTCCTCCGTTCCGAAAGTGGCAGGGAGCCGATTGGGGCAAAGCTCTAACATCATTCAGTCAGTCAGTCCACGCGGTGAGGATGATGAGGAGGAGGAGGAGGAGGGGGAGGAGGAGGATTGGCCAATTATGGCCTCCCACGCACTGGGAGCCCCCCGCTGCGTTTAAGCCAAGGAGGCCCAGCGGTTCCAATGGTCCTCCATTCAGTTATTAAACTCAATATTTATGCTAAACTGAGGGTAAAAATGGGAATAACGCTTATTAGAACCGCAAAGTCACATCAAGCCACGATTCCTGAACATCCTGCAACTTGTACAACTTTGTAATAGCAACATTAATCATGTTAATAAATGATTGTGTTTGCCGTAAAGTGTTGTTGCGCAGATTAAGCAGCGCATTGATCAAATGTGACAAGCTTACTCACTTAAAACCACTTTACATGGGAGAATTGACCCGCTTTGCATGTTTTGCCAGAACTAAGCTTTTACTCAGGGGGGGGAAACAGGAGTTTATCCTTCGCTTCTCTTTGTTTTATCCATCAGGAAACACCGTCGTCAATTCTGGAATGAGTCCGCCTCCTGCGCAGCAGGTAATGCAGGAAATCAGCGGAGCCAGAGAGACAGAGACACGTGTCCACACTTCCTCCCTTGTTCGGGATGCTCGTGCGGCGGCAATCAGCCCGAGTGCCTCCTGATTGCTGCCTTAATAATTCATGCGCAGTCCCTGAACTTCAAATCACGCTTAATTACAACTGAGATTCCAGCAGTGACCAATATTGACGTAATTAAATAATTAGGGACTTCGCCTCCTCAGCGTTCTCCGCTCGTCTTCAGGGGAAGGATGGAACGTCTGGATTTTGAATGTAAATCCAACAGTGGGGGAAGGTGAGGGTTGGGGGCGGAGTCACACCCAGTTCACGCAAACAGGCCTCACCTAAAGAGAGAGAGATGAAGAGAGAGAGACACACACACACATACACACACAAATGCGTGTGGTACTACTTAGTGTGCGTCTGGTTTCCATGTGTGATGAGAATATTGCAGCGGTGATTAGTGGCGAAGAAGAACGTCAGATAACGCCGTTTGATGATCAATGGAGGACGCACGCTAGACGTCTGCTGAGAATGCACGAACACACACACACACAGACAGCATGTATGTCTGTGTGCGTGTGTGTGTGTGTGTGTGGCACTGAATAGTGATGAGCAGAATCGTTTCCCACCACAGACACAACGACCACTTTTTCAGGGACCCGATAAGAGCGGCTGCTTTATAAAAAAAGAGGTGGTGGATGATTGCGCCTCAAACTGCCACACAGTAGATTTAAAAGCTGTACTTTTGAAGCAGACATGAAGGGGGGCTGCTGTGAAAGAATCGAGATAAAAGATCATAAAGATCGTTTTTCGTTTTGTCGTCATTTGATGACCCTAATTTGTTATTGTGTCGTTAAATTGGACTTGTCTACTCTACTCATGGCTATGAAATGCAAAATAATGAGTTTGTAAACCTGAGATAAAAAGTGCAATAAATGGCTTGTAACTGCAGAAATACAGTGATTAACCAGGCTTAAGAAAATTAATCGTTTGACAGTCGCCCCAGCGTTCATTAGAATATCCTCCTGGGACCCAGCAATTCATTTTTGTCCTCTGTAGAGGACATATGTTTTTGGTCCGTTTCTCTGAAGCGATATTCGCCACCATGTTGATTCCTGTTGGCACTTACAGAGGACTTCTCAATGATGTGATATGTGTGGGGTTGGAGGCTTTACAGAACTTTCTTCGTGGTTTGGGTCTGGGGTTAGGGTTTCTGAGAGAGAGTATTTCCTGAGAGACAGTATAAGCTCTGTATCAGCATGAGAGAGCATCAGCTCTCTCTCAGGAATACTGCTGCCATTGCCACAATGTGGAGCTGCCAAACGTAGTTTCACAATGATGTTAGAAACAGTGTCATCGTGACAATAAAGGATTCTTATTCTTATTCTTATTCTTGTTCCTAGCCCCTACAAAAAACTAAGCTTCAAAAGAGTTCAGTTGTAAATGCACAACCATGATGGTGGTCAGAGGTCAGAGGTAAATGTGCAACTCTAACTGTGCCTTTATGTTCATATTTGGGGCTAGGGTTATGGTTAACCCTTCGATGCACAACCTAACAATACCTACACTCATCCATGAGTGGGGTCATTTTTGACCCTAGACCCTAAAATTCTCAAAATATTGAGAATTTTCTCAAAATGAATGAAAACATACATAAAGAAAAAAATTGCATCATATCAAAAACATGTCAAATGAGTAAAACCTGGAATATGAATTATTTAAAATTTTTCTTTATAGAGATTTAAAGAATAACTACCCCTGGGGTCATTTTTGACCCCACGTGTGCATCTAAGGGTTAAGACCAACTGTAAAAAAACACACAAACAAACAAAAAAACATGTTTTCACATTTTTCTATTGTTGTAATGTTTTTGTTTTTTTTATACCCAAAACTCGTATGTGGTGTCAAAAAAAAAAAAGGGAAAGACATTCACAAAGTTTTTTTGTCTCTGGGTCTCAGGAGGATTTAACAGTAATAGTAAAAACAACAATAGACTTTTCAGTCTATTTAGTTTGTATTGCATCAAAACAAACGGAAGTTTCTCTCTGCATCATCCAGGTCCAGAGCTGAAATATCAATCAGGATTCCGAGACAAACAAATGAGCTCTGCTCTTGATGTGAAAACAAAGGCGTCCCACAGAACCTGGAAGACGCCGCTGATGATGTGATGGCAGCCTGGCCTGGTCTCCTGATGATTCCCATCCTCCTCCTCCTCCATCACCATCCATCCCCCGCCAGATGAAAGAAAAGAGCCAGTTAGCAGCTACTTACAGAGATCCTGCAACACATTAGCAGCTACTGCCTTGGCCTTCAAAGTGCATCTGTGTGTGTGTGTGTGTGTGTGTGTGTGTGTGTGTGTGTGTGTGTGTGTGTGTGTGACTCCATTCAGACTCGCTGGGCCCAGTATGTCTGAGTGCAATGCATGCTTGCTGACATTCTAAGGAGGTGTAAGGTCAAAGGTCGTGTCAGCCTGATTCAGCTGTCACCCACTGAGCTCTTTATAAAATCCCTCACAGCTCTTTCAGCTGCTGTTTGAACATCACCAGCCTGGCAGACACTTTGCATCTCAGGGCTGGGAGCAGAAGTATTTCTCTGCGTTTGTTTCTCTTTCTCTTTGCCTACCGAAAACCTTGGCGCAAATAAAAAAAGGAGAAGAAAAAAGACGGCAGTCGGGCCACTCAGGAGAGTGGAAATAGCTCACCAAATGCAGTCACCATGTCAGGGGGCGAAAATGTGATGATATGAATGTTTGTCGCCTCCTGTTTGTCTAAAAGCTGTGAAAATTGGATCCCTCCCCAGTTTACATTACAGCTGTTTGCGATGAATAATGTTTGTTGTTATCGTGTCCCGAGAAATGACTTGGCAGTTGGCAAAGCTGTTGAATTGTTATGATTAATTAAGTGAGATTCAGGTTTTATTTATGTGTCGCTCGCTAGACAGCTTATTCTCAGGACGGCAGAGTGTTTCTGGTAAATAAAGACAAGCAGCCGATGTGGGCCGGACACCATCGCCCGAGTCGGGTCAGAAAACACAGGATTTAGGTGCAGCTTTGTGGAGTTCATCAGACACGGCTGATAAACACAACGATGTCATGAGGAGGTTGCAGCGCTGATTCGATGAATGTGGACCGTGTCATGCCAACGAGGCAGTGATATGCCTCTAGCATCCCAACAGAGGAAATGTCACGCCATTTCCTCTCATTGCCTCCCGCCAGGTATAGCTGAGGGCTCAGGTTTGATTTCCCAAAAGGGAGCTCAGCGTTTTTCATTTTTTTGGTCCGTCGGCGTTGCTCTGTTCCAGGTTGTGGACCAGAGGATTGTCAGTCCACCTCCTGAGCAGTGATGAAGAACCCTTTAGCAGGGCAGTGAACTCAAATACAGGTGGGGGCATGACTCGATGTATGCAGACCCCTCGTTCCGACATCGGACCAGAACTGCTGAGAGAAAAGTGCGATTTTCCCATCAAGGATCGATAAAAACTTTCTCTCTCTCTGACCTCGTTTCATCAGAATTGGACACAGAATGAGATTTGTTGTCCAGGTTTGTGTTCCACTTCACTATCAGCGATATCAGGGCAACACCTCTGGCAAGAAAAGCATCAACAGCCTCAAAGGTGCTAAAAGCATACGTCTGTTGACATACCTCCATAAAGATCATAAGATAAGATAAGATAAGATAAGATAAGCGGTGGCAGTGCCTTCGGCATAGGTCTGTTTACATATCTCCATAATAATCAGAAGATAAGATAAGATAAGATAGGCAGAGCTAACAGCATAGGTTTGTTTACATATCTCCATAACAACCTGAAGATAAGATAAGATAAGATAAGATAAGATAAGATAAGATAAGATAAGCGGTGGCAGTGCCTTCGGCATAGGTCTGTTTACATATCTCCATAATAATCAGAAGATAAGATAAGATAAGATAAGATAGGCAGTGCTAACAGCATAGGTTTGTTTACATATCTCCATAACAACCTGAATATAAGATAAGATAAGATAAGATAAGATAAGATAAGATAAGATAAAATAAAACAGGATAAGCAGAGGCAGTACCAATAGCATAGATCTGTTTACATATCTCCATAATAATCATAAGATAAGATAAGATAAGGTAAGATAAGATATCATTTCCTACATGGGGGAATTCTAGCACTGCAGCAACAAATAAGACACAAGCTTCCAAACTGAACATCCAGTGGAAGTAACAAACACATCTCCAAGCATATTTACTCGATTACTTATTCATGTTTTCCCTCAGATTAATTCTGTTTAATTTCGTCTGTATCTTCATGGAGGGGTGATTAGCAGAACCCCGACTGTGGGGTGTGAGGACACACACTGCGCGGGGGATCCATGGCGGAGCGGCGCTGCGGGGCCAAACGGGGACCCCTCCTCCCGCCACACCAGGCCGTGTCTTGAAAGCGTGGAAGGGGGAAAAGCAGCCGCTCGCTGCCTTTTTATCACTTCATCTTTTACTCGGTGCCGGTGATTACGCATTCTTTACACTTGGACCGCGTCTGCGTCGTCGTGTAGCCGAGCTGCGGCAGAGTGAGGATCGTTAGCGCATTACAGCTAGTGGAGAGAAATGTGCTTTATTAAGTCTTGGCTGGGCATTTTCTTTCTTTTCCTTTTTCTTTTTCGTGCCAGCGTCTGCCCTCTCCTCTCTCTGGCTGCTCTTATTCGTATAATTACTGCACCACCAGCCCTGCTATGTGTTTTGCAGGGTGTTACAGTACATCAGATGCGGACGTGTATGCAAAAATAACAAAGGCAGCTGAATTCAAGGATAAACACATATGTAAATTGCAAGCGAGCCTGGGGCGCTTTTCCATACTGGAGGAGAGTTTGTCCTTCTTCTACAGGATGGCTCCGTGTCTCTGGCTCTTTCCGCAGACGGTGGATGAATTATGCAAATGAGCTCCCACGCCGGACAGACCTGAGGTCACGCCAAGACTGTCAAGATGTTCCGTATCTGTTTCAGCATCGCAACATTTGTGCATTTCTGTGTTCAAACCCGCCATAACTGTCGATGAATTCCTTCACACCTCTGCACTTGCAATTATTCTGTTAGCTGTGTGAGCACTGACACCGTCACAGCAGGAGGTCTGAGGTTCACCGTGTGGCATCACAGGTGATGACAGGTGGAGGCACACAGAGAAACCAGCTCTTCATTGGCAGCCGCACAAAGTCATTTGCGAGTGTTTGGCGTGATGTTTCCAAATAAAGCCAACATGTAACCATCGGCTTTTACATGTTTGAGTTTACAGTCAAACCAGGCACGGCTCCTGCTCCTCAGTATGCCACCCCCCACAACCTCCCCTTCCCCCCCATACATACACACATACAGACACACACACGCACACACCTTTTGTCTGCGCTCATGTGTATGCGAGGATGATGAAAAAAACGGCATGCGTTGCACCTGAACCTGAGATAACTAAGTAGCAAATAAAATAGGGCAAGCGGAGGAGGGAGGCATGACAGACACACACACACACACACACAAGGGGAGGGAAAAGAAAGAAAAAATGAAGGAAGGCACCGAGGGAGTAAAACAAGGGAGGCTGTGAGAACCTGAGACAGGAATTAGGTGCATGAAAAAGCCAAGAAGCGAAGGAGAGAGAGAGGAGAGAGAGGAGGAGGAGGCGGAGAAACAGCAATTCAGGGTGAGTAACACACCAGAAGTTTCCCTCTTTTTCCAGCACTATTAAAAAAAAAAAAAAAAAAAAAAAGAAAAAAGGACCCAGGGCGGAGCGGCGTGGCTCTGGCCCACGTTTCCGTTCCCCTTTTTCATATCGGCTAATAGAGGCTCTAAAAGAAATTTATAGCAACATATGTGGCCGGGCATCAAAAGTGCATTTAGCTGATAAAGATGCCGCCGCTGACAGAAATGTGGAGCCTGGAGCAAGGCTACGCCGCTGCCTTCTCACACACACGCGCTCACACACACACACAGACACGCAATCTTTCTCCCCCTCCACCTCCGCCGCGAGCACGTGTGCCCTCAGCTCTCTCTTTCTCTTCCTCCTCATCCGTTTCCAAGCGCCCTCCCCTCGCCTCTCGTCGTCCTCCCATCATTACGCCTTTGTTCCCTAATTTCTTACATCCGCGCCCTCCTCTGCACGTCTCACACTCTCCCCATCGCTCCCTCTCTCGCTCGCTTGCTCGCTTGCCGTCTCTCAACGCGAGAGGCTTAATCAAGCCGCAGTGTGTCAGCGGCCGGTGTCTTATTTCCTGTTTTGGTAGCTGCAGGCTTCTCCTGATTACCGGCGACGGGCTCCTGCTGGAGAAGGTGGCGGTGGGGCTGTTTCTGCTCTTTTTAAATGACTTCACCTCGCAGGATCACATCCCCAAACCTCTTTCAGCCGGCCCAGTCACCCGGAACCTCCCGCTGAGATGCAAAAACCAGCCGTGGCGGACTCCTCGCCGCTCCTCTTCATCTCCTCTTTCGCCTCGTCTCACCTCTGCTTTCTCCTCTTCCACAGTTGTTTCTGGAGGTAGCGCTCAGATTCAAAGCACCGCGCTGTCACATCTTCACCGTCAGCCTCCCCATTCTATATCAGCGGTGGTGTTAATGTGCTGTTTTGGTTTATATATTTCTTTTCGCTTTGTGACTGGAAAAGGAGGAGGCAAGTCATAGACATCTCAGCAAATATCGCCGCCATGATGACATTCTGCGGTTTGAAAGTGAGCAGTGCGTGTATGCTCAACTCGTGTTTGCAGAGGCCAGGAACGGGGAAAAAAAGAAATATCACACTTCTTCTAGTTGTACCTCTGTTCTGTGCTAAATGGATCATTTACAGCGAGAGAGGGAGAGAGTTGCATGTGTGTGTGTGTGAGCTAGAGAGAAAGAGTAGCAGCGTCTGGGCAGCAAGTCTGAGAAAAGAGGCCATCTCAAACCATTTTCAAACCAAAAGGCCACAATTCAACCACGGTGAGCAGGTGACGGCTGGTTGCAGTCTCGATTTTCGTGGAAATCCCGTCGCCTTGGAGCCATCTTTGTCGCCAATGGAAACCAAGCTAATCCCATCTGCATTTGCATGCCCCCTGCTGGTTTGACAGACAAGAGCTTTCCAACTGCCACTGGAGAGCGCTAACGGTGGTGCCATGCATGTTTGCTAATAGGAGTTAGCATCAAGGACTGATTGAGGTCAAATCAAACATTTTTGGGCACATACGGCCAGTGTAGCAACACAAAGAGCACATTTCAATCTTGTATCCCCAAAAACTCAGAGGTTTGATTATTCATTTGGTGGACCACATATGAAAATATGAACTAAATAACAACTGACAGCTTCTGCGCTTGCGTAACAGGGACTCTGATGTGTCTGATGCTCATGTAGATGCTACATTGAATGTCAGACTTCCACTTAAACCCACGTTTAACACGGACGGCGGTATTTCAAAGGCACATCCCAAACAGGGCTGAGAGGGTTTTATCCCAGACTCCCAGTCAGCTGATCAACTCTTCCAACCGCAGCGCTAACAAGTCCGGATCACGTTGTTGATGCAGTCAAAGCCAAAGAGAGCACGCCGAGCACACATGTGGAGGAATCCGGTTAGAACCTGAGACCACCGCCATCAAAACCCTTCATGTTGGGTTTCTTTTCCCTTCTCCACGTCTCGTCGGTCCTCGCTCGGCGACCTCTCCAGATCCACCGCTGCAACCCCAGAATGCACCACTGCGTTGACATCACCTCTCAATGGAGACGCCGCCCCGGAAAGCTGTGATACTTTCCATCGTCTCTGGACCCCTAAAAACATCTCAAGGAAACAGCGGGGCAGGTTTCGCACGATCCCGCCGGCTCTGAAAAAGGATTTCCATTATGCTCCAGAAATAAGCAGCGCTATCACAAACAGAGGGAAACACATTAAGCGCTGGAATATTTCTGACCCGAGCGATACGGGCGAGAGGGAGATGACGGCCGTGTAAGTCGGGATCAGACGTGTGCAGATAAAATGAGTCAGGCAGCTTTTTGTACATGTCAACATCATTTGGGGGAGAGATAAACACAGTCAGCCGGCTTTGACTGACTCATCCCAGGCGGCTTTGACAGCCCAGAAATCGCTGCTTCTCCTCATGTTTATGTGCAAATTTTATTTACGTGCCCCCAGACATCTGTAAAAAGTGTGTGTGTGTGTGTGTGTGCGGATGTTAAACCTTCAAGCATCTCAACTATTTCTGAACGTCCTCAGCTTCAGTCCAATGTAGGTTTGACGCTGGCGCTGTCGGATCAAAGGACTCAGGTTTCCTTTCAACACCTCTGACAGAGGAACACGTTTAGATGCGTCCCAGCTCTCTCTCTCCCTCTTTCTCTCTCTGCACTCCTCCCTCTCTCTCTCTGTCCTGCTCTCCCTCCCTCCCACCGTCTCACCTTAACAAGGCAGAAACAGGTGTGCAGCTCCAGAGCAAAAATTGGCCGACGACGCAGAACTTTGTTGCTTGTATCTCTAAGAAGGAAATAGAGGGAAAAATAACGCCGCGTACGTCTCTGGTTTGCCTCCTGGTGACATGCAACGGCACCTGTTTACCCTTAGATCAGCGGTCACACTCACGGCTCCAGAGCTGCATGCGGCTCTTTAGCGCCATCCTAATGGCTCCCTGAAGCTTTTTCAAAAGGAATGAAAATAGAAAAAGATGGGGAGAAAAATATATTTTTTGTTTTACAATGGTTTCTGTAGGAGAACAAACTTTCTCTATGTTTTCACATGCTGTAAAAATGTGTAGAATGTGTTCATTATAAGGCATAAATGGGGCTTTTATTTTTTCGCGGCTCCAGACAAATAGTTTTTTGTTTTTGTTTTGTTTTTGTTTTTTCGTTCAATATGGCTCGATAAACATTTTGACCCCATGGATTGTTGCTCTTCAGAATTTTTATAAAGAAAAATTGTAATATATTCATTTTCCATATAATCGTCATTAAACATTTTGCGACATGATGCAATATTTTTTTCTAGTCATGTTTTCATTAATTTTGAGAACTTTCCCAATTTTTGTCTTGATTTGGAGAATCTCATTTGGGGTCAAAAATTGCCCCACTTGTGGGTGTCAGTAGGTGTTGCATCCAAGGGTTAATCATCCTGCTGCATTCTGCTAAACTCTCTCCCAAATAGAATCGCTCCAAATCTGTCTGTCACGCAGTCAGACGCACTGCAGAGCGACAGACAGACGGACAAACAAGCACCGAAACTCCACCGCCGACAGATGCGATGGGTGAGTGGCGTCCCACTCGCTCGCTCGGGGTCACCGAGGAACCTCGCTGACACTGTTGTTGTTGTCGTTGTTTCTGTCACTTCCGCCATCCATCATCTCTCCCTAAACAATGCCGAGCAAAATCAGAGGCAGTCTTGGCATGTCTCACGCCGAATATTGTCTTCGGGCAGAAATAGTAATTAATGCAGGCGTCGGCACAATAACCGAGCCAATGTGTCAGCAGCGACGACACCGGAATAGAAATAAGGTGGAATTGTGTCGGTAGCGCGTAGCAAACACACCCTCTCTGTTGTGGATGAATGGCTGCTGCTGCAGCTGTGTTATGAATGATTCACCTGCGCAGTGAAATATCACAGAGAGCCGACGCACAAGACCACAGAAATAGTCGAGGAATCAGATCGGTGTACCAGTCCAACACAGACGACTATTACGTTTCCACATTACTGCTGTAGAAACGTGATGAGCGGTGGTTTACATTTCCATGATGATACGAAACACTTCTATCTATCAACTGTATTTATCTAGTCATTTATTTCTTAGACAAGCAGAGGTTCTTGAATTTACTCTGTTGGTGATCAGATGTTGATTAGCCTGGCTAAGTTGGAGAAACATAGAATAAATGGGGCATAATGTGCCGTGCGCATGGGGAGCTACTTCTCACTTAAGGAGACGCGAGCGTCGCGGAACGCCACCGCCAAAGCGCAGCAAATCAAGTTAATCAGCCATCTGCACGGTCTCGATACAATCTCGGCGCGGAAACAGTATAAAGAGGAGCTGAAAGAGATGGCGCGTAATTAAGACCTTAAACCGTGAAGGTGGCTGTAAAGTTTGCAGTTCATAACTCATTTTACGCCGCAGCTGCGGCTTCTATTCTGCCTGCTATTATGTGCATTGTAAACACAAATGGATTCCATATGTGACGAGGGGAGAAACGAGCAAAGGATTTAAAAGGCGAAGAAGAGGAGGAGCATCGCACAAAAAGCCGCTGCCACGCTAAAAATTGGCGCCTCCTGTGACGGAGATGTTGAAGACCTTCGCAGTCAAAGGTTGCTGTAAAACAATCCAGAATGTCTGGAGGAGGCAGCCTAGCACAGGGGATATGG
>OMPJ01040184.1:4542-18963 GCA_900312935.1 Carapus acus
CTCTCTGCCCACCGGCTGAGCTGAAGCAAAGTGAGTCCAGCTGGTATGTGGGCTTGTCTGCCACCCAAGACGGCGGACACACACACACACACACACACACACAGACACACACACACAAATATATACAAAAAATGGTAATTTAAACTGATGAGGGTTTCCTACAATATCTGGTTATTTTGACTGTGCCATTACTGCTCAAGTGATACCATTTTATATCAAAATTATATCAAAAATTACATTTCGGCAGATGATATTTTCTGCATACTTTCTGCATACAAAGACAGCCATAAACGACAATGTCCTGCTGCTGATGACTTCCATGTGTTCAGCTCTAAATTACAGAGTCATTCGGTTCTTTTGCTTCATAAACATTCTCACACATACTGTACACACACATGCTTACTGGTACAAACACACACGTTGTACTTTTGTTTTGTGGAGACATTCCTTTCTAGCTTTTGGTTGTATCTTTGATGCCTTTTACAGACTCTCTTTGTCTTTTGTTTGTGAAACACTCCTCATGCTTGCTGCCACTTAACAACGTGGTGTTCGCCAACCTTCATTCCGTTTATTCTTTCCTTCCTCTCTGAAGCCTCTGATTAGAGGGCGAGGCTTGCCACTTCTTTCAAAGATCATTCTCATCTTGACCACTGAACTGTGTGGTATTTCATTCTGCATCAGTGGTAGTTTACAGTCATAGAGACACTTGTGGTTGGAAAATCTGACAAGTCCTAATGCTCTTGGATGAAATCACGCTCACATGGTTACAATAAAAGCCGGATGTCCAGAGCATTAATAATAGTAGCGTACTTGCAAATCATACTCAGAATAAACAAACATTTGAAATTGAGGTAAACAATAGAGTAACTATTAATTTGCATCAACTCAGAGGAGATTAACTGAATGAATTCTGGGGGCTGAGTTAAAGGTATAGTTGAAGAGAACAATTCTGAAATTAAGAACTAGGTACCTGAAAAGGGAACTGGGTACTGACAACTAAGATTGAAAAGTCTGCGAAGGAGCCATGCAGGCCATAGAAGGCCTAACATGACAGTGGCTTGTCTGGGGACAGAGCAGGTGGACATCATCATACCTCACAGCATTAGTGTCACTGACCGTGAGCCTGCGCAGCCGAGCCGTGTGAGTAGCCGAGTGCCAGGAGTGCTGTCTCCACCAGCTGAGAGAAAAGGATGTCCTTCCTGACCAGCACAAACTCGGCATGTTCCTCTTTTCCCTCACATCCCTCTGTCTGAATCCCTCCTTCGCACTGCTCCACTACACAGTAGACCGGTATCATTACTCCTGTGGGAAAGAGACAAGTGAGCACAGTAAATCAGTAAGCAGAATACTCACGTGGTGTCCTGTGTCCGTCCACTCTGCCCTCTGTGTTTTGCACGGGCTAGGAGCCATGTAGCAAGGGTGTCAAACACAAGGGCATTGTTTTCATGGTGCATCAAGACTATGAAAATTATGTCCATAGATTTAAAAATGGATAAAAAACAAGAAAGAAAGAGAGAATCAGAGAAGAAAAAAGGAGAACAAGAGGAAGAATCCTGGAGGAAAATTTGTTAGGTGCTCCTGCTCCTCATAGACGGAGACATTTCTTTAGAGTTATATTGCTGGATATCAAACACCTGTGCAGTTCAAACTGACACAAACTAATGTAGGCAGTAAATGAATGGAGAAATTCTGAATAATGCCAGACAGGTTAGCCCAACACATGTGCAAAACACTAGAAAAGAGTTACTGCCTCATGGACTGTGTATGTAGTGAGGGAATGAAACAAATGTGCTAATTGAGGCCAACTGACATTCAGATCACATTCTCCAGGTCCTTATGAGGAATTTAATGGATTGCCTGTAATTGAGGGATTCGAAATTTGAGACAACTTAATTCAGATGGGATTTTAAGAGTCAATTTCAATCTGCAATTTACTCAGAAATTTACCTTAAAACCAAGTTTAACAGGATCCAGTCAGATCCCACAGGCGCAGGAATTTAATATATTTCCAGTCCATTTTATTTCCAGTCAAATCACATTCTCTCATTTGGTACACACACACTGCGACACATACACATTGTCACAGATCCCAGGGCTATGAGATGAGACATGCTGTCTGCAATAGGTAGTAAGGACTGCATGCTATGAGAGCTTGTAGCTGACTGTGACAATGTACAGATGTGGATCAATATGTACTGTACTCATAAAATTTCAAAATACATTTCAAAATAATTACAAGCTCACAGAGACATCTAGTCTGTCTCCCTTACATACTAGCAAATATAGGTTATTCAGCGACTATCCAGCCATCTCTCCATGGCACAAATTCCAGAATTCCCATCCTTCAAGCTTATGCTTTTGGTCTGGAGCACCAATATCACCCATACATCTCTAATGTCAGGTTGATCCTGAAAGGCTTTGTTGGGGCACCTGTCGACTGGCAATTAATTAAAGCCCTCTAAGGAAATGATGGACTGTGAGCATTAGGCAGCCTCCCAGCACTAATAACACAGAGCACAGCAATGCGGTGTATCACATGCATACCACGAAAGACCACACACACACACACACACAGACAAACATACATACACACACACACACACGGGTAGGTGCAGGGGAGAGGGGAGACGTACACGCGCACACACATACACATACACAAACATGCACACAGACACACTCATGCAGACAAGCCATATACTACAAACACACGCACACACACACACACACACACACACACACATCAATACTGGAGGGGATTCTGTATTAGCTCCCAAACTCAGACCCATCACACCCATTGTTTTAATCAGTCAATTCATATATTTATATTTCCTCCCCATTAATCACGGCTCCCAGTCGTCCAGACTCTCATGGAATGAATTACACGCTGGAGCTGCGTGCCAATTGAAGTAAGTGAATTTTCCCCAACAGGGAAATATAAATGTCAACACACAGCCGCTCCTAACAAACAGCACTTCCCACTCTCTCCCCCCTCGCTTTCGGCTTCTCTCTGTCTAGGTTTCTCTCTCTGTCCCTATCTCACTCTTTTCTGTCTCAGCATCTGTCTGTCTTCTCTTATATCTACCATCCTGTGATTTGTGCGTTGCCTGTATGATCTGGCTTGGATGATGTGCTGTTCTTTTAAACCTCTAATCTCTCTAATGTGTGCAAGGATGAATGGATGGGGTCGTTGGAATGTGATGTGTATGCGAATATGTGTGAGCGAACGTGTATGTGCATATGCACGCGCAACTATGTCTGTATGAGTTTGCGGCTTCACACATCTGGTAAGTTTAAGCACAAACTGTGAATCCATGCATTTGTGTGTCTGTGTGTGGTTTAAAGGAGACTCGTTTAGTTTCCTGTTTTCGAAGACACCCCGTCATTATTACAGGCCCGCCATTCGTTCAACACACCCTTTTCTTACTCAGTACCTGCCTTACATCTTGTCATTTATATCCAACAAAAATGTGTTTTTCTTTTGCTTTTTCACTCCATCATTTGCTCACTCCACTATGGCAAGGTGCATAGGTCCATATGGTATCTTAGTTGCACAAGATATCAACATATGTTTTGTAATCTAACAGCGACCCAAAAATCTCCAAAGATGCTACATATTGCCTACAATGTGGTCAGTTAATACGCAAAAGGAGTACATGGATATTGTGGGACAGACAAAGATTAAGAAAAGGACCTTAACACTGAATATCAGAGATTTTCTCTTGAGATGAAGATAAACCAGAGTGACATCTTTTACATAAAACCAACAATTAAAAGCGTGTTGGTATAGCTACGCTTCTTGCACTTGCAAAACTACGCAGGGTTCACAAACTGTACTTGTTTTGAACATGCAGATATGTAAATGCTTTTTTGGGATTGCACAAAAACTATACAAGTACTCTGACAACTGAAACTGAACGAAGACAAGCTGTGTAAGCCAGCTACCTCAATAAGGGCCAGATGGACCAGAGGGGGGATGACAATAGGACAGGAGACACCAGAGAGTCTTTGAGACATCTGCCAGACAAAATTTGCTTTGGTTTATTTTCTCCACATTTTTTCTGCCCTTCGGTATGCAACAAGTTGGAGCCTTACACTTCTTGTCTTGTATGTTGCAAAATCAGTATTTAGCTTCACTAAGGTGGAATAGTATCAAACGTATCGAAGAGGTAAATGGAGTATGACCATTTATGGACACATACTTTCATTAGGAGTATAAGGATCAATTACAATACAAACTTGGAAACCTTGTCTATTTGGCAAAACACTGCCATTGAACAATGTATATTGCATGTGAACAATGTCACACAGCAAATTCAGGACTGTGGCATGGGCTTTGAAACTGACCTCCCACAATTCAACAAAGGAAATCACACTTTTTTGACAATAATTGAGAAATACTAGATGAGCCTCCCACAAGTATGCAGTTAAGATAAGAATTGCTGGGATGCAATCTTTTCAGTCTGTTTTTCTGTTTATTTGGATGATTTCATGGAAGACATTTCACCTAACTGATACTGGATGGCACATTTACTTCCATTCAATGTTCTATTCAAAACAGAGTGTCACAAGTAGGGCACTAATTACAGACTTCTATGAGGTAATTATCTCTCTGTGGGGGGTGTCAAGGGGTAGTAGTAGTAGTAGTAGTAGTAGTAGTAGTGGTGGTGGTAGTAGGCGTAGTAGTGGTTGTAGTAGTAGTAGTCGTAGTAGTCGTAGTAGTCGTAGTAGTAGTATTAATGGTAGTAGTATTAATGGTAGTAGTAGTAGTAGTAGTAGTAGTAGTAGTAGTTGTCGTTGTCGTTGTTGTTGTCCTGTGGCTCATTCGGTAAGGGACCATGCCTGGGGACTGGAGGGTGGCCGGTTATGGTCCCAATGAATACACAAGAGACTGGAGGTTGGACTGGTGTCTGGAGGGGCTGCAGGGACTGTAGTTGGCCTCCTTGAGCAAGGCACCTAACCTAAACCAGCTCAGAGGCGCTTTCAGAATGGGCAGCCCCCGACTCTTGGGACCCTCCCTTACATACTTTAATGTGTGTATTTGTAAGTGTGAAAACTATGTAATTTCCCTTTCAGGAGATTAACAAAGTATATCCTCTCTTCTTCTCTCTCTTCTCAATATGTATGAAATTGATGCGGGAGATTTGAAACAGAGCCAATCGACTGTATGTGGCAGATCAGACTACTTTATTGCTCTTTGAGTGACCACTGCACATTTGTCAGTGCTCACAGTGATACCGTATCTATCTATCTATCTATCTATCTATCTATCTATCTATCTATCTATCTATCTATCTATCCATCCATCCATCCATCCATCCATCCATCCATCCATCCATCCATCCATCTATCTATCTATCTATCTATCTATCTATCTATCTATCTATCTATCTATCTATCTATCTATCTATCTATCTATCTATCTATCTATCTATCTATCTATCTATCTGTCTGTATGTCTATTGGTTTGCTGGTTTAGTGTAAACAATGCGTTTGTCATTTCTGATTGTGATTACCTCTGTGGAGTTTCTGAGAGGCTCCATTGTGCCGTGGGCGAGGCCCTGTGGGGCTCCCATTGAGCTCCAGACGACCCCTCTTCCCAGGTGGTGGGATTCCGCCTAGGTCCGGGCTTCCCCCTCGCTGCTCTGGGCTGTCCTGCGCGATGGGACTCTCTGCTCCTCGCTCCATCCCCTGCCACACAGCTAGGGGAGCTCCAGCCAGAGAGAATGAGTCTGCAGAGACACAGAGGTGGACAATGGAAGCTTAGTACCGGTGACAGGCAACAATTTCCACATACTGACACTTCACTCTGGTGAAATAAAATACATGATTTTGTGCAATTATACCGGATTCCCATCAAATAGGACACAGATACCGACAGTCTCTGTACATACATCCAATAGCTGTTAAGAAAAACAGTGAGTGTTTCAAAAATCTTTAAAGTAGGCTACACAGTTTTGAAAAGAAAACATTCTGTCATTCACCAGTGTGAATGACAGAAGTTTTTTATTTTCCCATGACATACATATGTCAAGACACAAGATATTTTGTCAGATGCAAAAGGAATGAGACTCCTGTTGCCTTCACATTCAAGACCCCTAGAATATCTCCATGAATAATTGCTAGAGGTACAGCAGCTTGAAGGGACCATATGTTGTTAGAATTTTCACTTCACTGTCCATTTACACTTTTAATACTGATTTTACTTTTACCACAATTATTAGTCCTCACTACATACCAGGAGGTTATGTGTGCTGTTAGTACAGCTCATTACTTATGGAAGCATCGGCCCCAAATTGCATGAATATTCCCCCACATTTATGTGGGTTGTGTCTCCAAAACGGTCTAATATACGGGAATGCCATTAGACACAGTGCCAGACTTGCTGGGTGTGGTTGCCAAGTATCATGCAGTACCCAGCTCACCCAGGGCCAAATGGACAGCTCTTATTTACATATGAGCCCCTGGACAATACCAGTTAACAGCTTGTGTGACCGCCATGAGGGGAGAGAGCACGAGGGAGAGAAAAGGCCAAAGGACTGTTTGTAAAAAATGTGGTGTAGACGGGAAGGATTCCATATCCGAAAATGAGAATGTGAAACTGGCAACCTGATTTGGAAGTGGAAAAACACAGTGTCTGCATGAAGTGACACTGATAAGCACATGCAGGACGAGACCGAGTCCACGGTGATTGTTTGCGCCATGATGAGTCATCGCAGCTTGATTACAATGAGCTGCCATCCACCTCCTTTGGTGAATTTCTGTAGATTTTATTGCTCCTGCCGCATTATGTTCAACAAATGACACTGCGGATATGCCACCACAATGTTGTGTTACAGCCACTGTCCATCTCCTCTTTCTCATACAAACAGCGATGGACTGCACAGCCTGGATTTGAACATAGGTGGTGTGATTAAGCCTACACAAGCTCATGCAGATGGCAATAAAAAGGATGTGGAGAAAGTTCACAGCACAGTGATAAGACAGCAACGTGTGCTGGCGGCTGTAATTCTCACGGTGGGACCTGAAAATGTATCTGACCACGAACAATGTTGCGGGTAAATAAAGTGTACGATCAAGTGGAACTTTTTGTGATATTACATGAGAACATATGTAGCTGCTAATGACAGAAAATTGATTAGCGGGAAAATAAATCTCTTTTGTTTCAGTTTTCCGTCATCTCCCTGTTTGAAGGACACAAAGTTGTCCTGACCCCTGGTGAAATCAATGTTTTTGTTGTCCAGTTATTTTTCAGACTAAGGAAAAATATATATATTTTACATCTGCCCTCCTCTGCTCTGTTGGGTTAGGGTTATCAGCCTTATCGCACCAAAAATTCATTTGCAAGCCTTGATTGTGAGATTGAGTCCCTTTGGTTTGTTTGGCTGTGTGAATGGAGTGAGGTGAGAACCTTGAAACACAAATTTATTATGTTTATCTCAAACTGTGAGTTGTGGGACAGCTGTAACACTTGAAAGCTACAAGATGACTTTATAGAGATCAACCTCGCATTTTGCCAGTCACATGCCCAGTCAAGATTTGGTAATATTTTCAAATCAGACAACTTTCTGCAACAACCCTCCATTCTCAAACACAAACAGGTCAGGACTTGAGTGTATGCAGCTCCCCTCGTGATCCCTATCGAGGCCCGGCCTTACCGACATCTCATCATCTCAGGATCTCCCCATCTTGCCTCACATACTGCTTCAATTACATTTCATTTGGCATTTGACCTAACGTATAAAGGGTGTTTCTGTGCTGTGCATTTTTTTTTACCAAAGATGGCATGCTTCACCTCATGACACTCATGTTCGATCAAGCAAAAAGTTGCCTCTATGCTGAGACTCTCTCTGCATGGTGTCTAGATAACTTTTTCTTGGGAGAGGTTATATGATTTGTATTTGTTGAGAATTCAAAAGTCAAAGACTTTAGGAAACTCTGGCATTTCAGCTAAATTACCAGCGCAGTCACAATAAACAGTGAATCAATAAGGACACTAGCACTATGACGACCAGGTAAAAAACATTATCAATAATTAAATCTTAACATTAAATGAAAATTCCAGAGCTGTGTTCCACCATGAGTTGCAGATAGTTTGAGACACATTAATCAAAAACCCAACAAGCATTACAATCAGATAATAACAGTTAACATTCTTCATAGACAATATTCTGGCTATCACTCTGCATCTATTCATTGAATAAGTAATAGAATCATAATTCTTCACTCTTTTCCTCATGTTGTGCGCCTTTTAGATGGAGTGGGCGTGGGCATCTCTCCTCCTTCTCATCTGATGAATGCTAATCCATCTCGTACGCAGGAAGTTATGGGCAAGTTGTGTAACAATCTTTCACTGAGACCGTGATATTGTGATTGTGTCCATGTCATTTATCAACGTCACAGATTCAGCAACAAAGGTCTCATTCCTTAAATGCTATGTTTATCAGTGATTTGACATCTTTAATCCATCTTCATTGCTGTTTGATGATGCCTGTGATAGTCAAAGGACTGAATGACGCTGTGATAAGAGATGCTGTTGCATTACTGCAATGGACATAGTACCAAATTTAATGTCTTTTGATAAGAACATTCCCACTGAACTGCTTCATGGGACAATGGCTCCATGTATCATTGACAAGGTGAAATTACTTCTAAAACTCGATTGTAATCATGATATATCCCAGGCACTAACATATTATCTAACAGATTTGAAGATAGGCTACTATGTTCAGTGTCATATTCAGTATTACTACATTCAGGTCTCAACATAGTTCCACCCTATATGAATTATATGTCGGGCATAGTAATGTTTGAAACAAGGTCAACCTTGTGTTTTGATGATACACCCCTATCAAATTCCACACTAGTGCTGTGTTCAAGCCACAGCAGAGACATAGTACAGGCTCAAAGACAAGATTGCCAAGGAAAAATGTAGACACACCCAGAGAAATGGATGAGTAGGACACAATACACACACATACACTCACACCAACACACACGGAGACAACACACACACACACACACACACATACACACACCTATAAACAATATGTCCAACTAGAGGGCCTTAACACACACACAGGCTGAGGCTGACATGTAATTCAAAGCCAGTCTAAACTCTACAAATCAGACGGCTGACAAACACTGATTGGTAGCCCTGTCCATTAGACAGACATCTGGAGCTTGTGACTGCTGTAAAGACGTGTCAAGTAGCAAGAAGGGTTTGAATGTTCTTGAGGTTAAAGCTACCATTTTCAAATGAACACATTTTTGTCCTCAGACACTAAAGATCTTAACTAAATCAAAACTAAATGAATAAGAACTCATTCATTTTGTGAAAGACGGTTTTCACTTCATTAGAATATTTGTCACATATCCTTCTTGTACATATTACAGCAGTTTTGACTTCTATTACAGCAGAATCTAAAAAAAAGGAACATAGTGTAATTTTAGATGAAGAGAGGCGACTGGACAATTTCTTTGTGGTAAAAAACCCACAACAGCATTCCAACCTGTACTTCAACTAGGTATGAAATGTGTCCTATGACTGTTTCCCTAAGTTGGAAAGAAGAACTCCTAGTTTCAATGGTCAAGTTGTGTTTTTTGAGCCTTTTTTGGACCGAATTTCTTGTTGCGTTTATTCTGTTTGCCACACCACAACACCTGCTGTCTGGAAATTTAATATTAGGTCCTGATTAGATCTTTGTGGTTTTTAGTCATTTAAGTTCTGTGCCAGCTATTTTCACTCAGTTTGGCATTTTATCTACAAGGTTTAACTTCTAATTGAGTGAAGTGCAGAGTATGATGATCCCCGCCCTGCCCATACTTTGCTTGTCCATCTTGTTTTGAGCGATTACCTGAAAAGGCTCCCTCCAAAGTATTGATACAAAACTTAGCTTGAAATAAAAGTGTAATTTGGAGCCCAAAGAATCAACTTACACATTCCTCCTGTTGTCTGTTCCATTCTACCTGGCTTTCCTGTATCTGGGCAAAGTACAGTATCTGCCGGACCGTTGTGATCGCACTCTACTCGTGCTTGGTTTTACCGTCAGCCATGCAAATGAGAAACAATGAGTGGTGAGGACATCATTAGTACTGATAGCAGTTAGCTTACACCTGCAGGAAAACGTTCACCAATGAACACGGTCATGACAAGGGAAGACCTTGTCATGACCGTGTTTATGGCAGTATCATTAAGCGACTGGCTAATTATGGGCTCAGTTACAGGTGAGCTGTTTCAGTGATCAGAAAACCTTGACACAATCATAATCATAAGTTGAGACAATGCGGTGACCTGGTGAATAGCACTGTTGCCTCACAGTAACAAGTTTGCCTGTTAGAGTCTCCAGCTGACGACAACGTTCACTCATTCCCAACAACTCAGTGTGTTGTTTTTTGTCTCTGTGGAGGAGTGGCAACTTCTCCGAGGTGTACCACAGCTGCACCAGGTTCCAGCACCCTTATGACCCCGGGTTGGACTGAGCAGGTATAGAAAATTAATCGAAGATGCGTAAATGGCAAAAGAAATTACAAATACAAGAGATACAAAGGATCCTTCTTTGAGTTAAGTAAAATGTAGCCAGTCCTTCTACTATTACTACTAAAATATGATCACTGTACGATTCATGTCAAGGACATAAACTAGTAAATTCATAGATTTTGTGCATAACCTGATGTTCTGAGAGGGTGATTGACTTTATTACAGCCGTCACACACGCACGGCACAGCAGAAATGACAATAATTCGCTATGAAACACGGAGCGCATGTCTTAAGTATCAGGTGCTTCCAAATTGTACTTTAATTTATTCCAAAGCCAGACTGTCTCGAAGCTATGTTGTGAGGCAGACGATGAGGAGACAGCAATGACCTTTTTACTTTTTAATTTGTGAGATGCACTAAAAACCTAGGGGAAGGGAGGGAAAATACAAGTTTTATTTCAGTGTTCACAAGAAATTATTGCACTCGGGAAAGGTCACAGTATTCATTGTTTACAGCCATCAGATGTGTTACTTGCGGAGCAGTGCGATGTGACCACACAAGTAACACAGGCCAACGAGCTCACACGCACATTGGTGGGACTGAACTGTAGTGTTTTAAAGATTTTGGGTGCGCACATCATAAAGGCTTAAACCATTATGCGCCAGCACACACACACGCAAAGAGACACAAAGAGAAGCAGGTTAAATAAAGACAATTGTGGCCGACAGGTTTAGCTCTCACATAAACATCTCATTTGATAGCGCAGGTATAGAGTTAATATAGTGCCTTTATAACAATACAGCTAAGGGATCCACATGCACACACACACAAACACACACGTTAAGTCACATGCAGAGAGAGAGAAAGCCATACAAACCACAAGCGATCCACACAGACCCTCTACTTCAACACCTCCAGCGACCACACACACACACTGACTCAGAGCGTATTCTCATATGCCGAGGAGACCACTGAGATCATGACACAGAGCGTACACACACGTGTGTGTATGAAGCAAATGACAAAGACATGCGTTGCCCTGTGTTGCTCAAACACACATGCTTCTTCATCTTCCTGTTGGAATTCGGCCAAATTGAGGTCAAACATTTTTGAACAACAAACATAGAAACACACACACACACACACACACTCACTCACTCACTCACTTACTCACCCACACTTATCCACAGATGTGCCCACATACATGCACGTGCCTTAGCCAAACCCATCCACCACAATGTATACCCGCTTCACCAGAGTGGGAATATCTGCCAGGGAGAGCCAGGGAGTGATCTCACCCGAGGGGGAAGACGTGGTCCAACAGAGACACGACATCTTCTTGTCGTCCTGAACCAGATGAGGGCATGTTTGAAATAAGAGAGGGTCGCTATATGAGAGTGAATGTCCCAACTGCTAGACAGGTACGAGGGGGATATCGTTTGTAAACTCTATCTTCCTAAATACCCCTAGCATCTAATTTGAATTTTCATCGCACAGACACCTGTTAAACACTTAATCAGGGCTCTCCTGGAAACAAAGGCGCAGAGATCGAAAAGGGAAATGAGGAAAAGCAGTTTGTGCCATCATTTCCTCTTGGTCGATTATTATTGTTTACATGCACATGGCATGTCCGTGATGCAAGATATTAGTGTATATCCTCCAAACAAAGGTATCGATTAATGTCCGCATCGCCGTAGTACACGCGCCCACGGAGTGAAAGCCGCGGATCAGCCTCGCTCTCGTTAAGTTAGTCAGCATACTGAAGCCAATTCATTTGCCCTCGCGGTTGGATCAGAAAGTTTCGTTGATTTTTTTCCCCTGTCTTTCAAAATCAGAGAATCAACGTAGCGGAGGCTATGGGGTGTAATGTTAAACGACCGCGTCATTTTTATGACCTCCATGGATATGTACGGGATATGTACGGAACGTCGCCCAAATAACATGGGTGAAATAAACTAAACAACACATCCATTGTGAAAATAAGTCGGGATGGACCCAGAGTCGGTCTGGAAGAGGTGAAACCAGAGCACCATCTACGGGGATGCTGCTCCAAGCAGGCATAATATCGTCATGCACAGTATTAACTAAATCATTTTAATGAAAGTTCCCTCAATGCATTGCCTGTGCTTTCCAGGTTTGATTCTACGTGGTGTGCACCGCGGCCTTCCGACCCGCAGACCGTTGGCCGGTGCTCATGGGGTTCCATTCAGTTGAATGAATGGTTGAATGCTCAGTTTCAAATTGATATCAGAAGTCTGCTTGGCAAACTGATGCTGCACTCACTTTGGATAGGCGCATTTCGAGGCAGGCTCTTTTGATTAAAAAGCGGGAAATTTGGGTCGCATTGTTTGTACATAATTTATTTGAAATGCAACGGGGAATTTAAACGTTTTCCTTGGATGTTTTACAGGAGGAAACGAAGTTGCCATTCAATCCCGGCCTGCTGCTTAATGCCAAAAATGAGAAACGGGGGAGAAAAGTATTCAAGCCATTTCTAGTTTGTCTTTTCGCAGTTACTGCTGCTATTTAATGTGTTAATGAGTAACATCACTAACGCCCAAACGTTGACTTCTCAGTAATTTTTGAAATTAGTTAAAAAGTTACGTCGCGGGTGTAATCGTGTGACGCGTATTCATTCTCTGACAAAAAATAATATTTGTAATCGCATAGAAAAATGTAAGTATTCTAACACACACACACACACACACAAACGCGCACACACACACACACAAACGCACACACACACACACACAAACAAAACTTGGCGCAAACTACCTTAAACGCCCATCGTATGTAACATGCGATGTATACAATATCTTACGAATCTGTATCAAAACACCAATAACGTGTCTGAAAATAACAAAACCAAAAAGTAGAGTGCTTTCAGACTCAATACACTCTGCCATATTTCTTTTAAAAATTATGGCAATTGTTTCTGTTCGTTACTCTTAAGTAATTGACAAAATGAAATAAAAGTATTAGGTACCTGAAATTCACAAAATTCTTTTTAATGCACAATTACAAAGAGACACATGAACACGACAAGTTAGCTTTTAATTGTAGCACCTAACTTAAAAATTGCATCAGTCATTTCACGCCAATGTGAACAGTCCTTAATTTAATGAGCCATAATGATTAATAGCAATGACCACAACAAACTAAATGAATTTCAGTTATATACTGAATAGAAAGGCGGTTGATGTCATTAGAATATTATATGTAATGACAGAGACAGTAATAACAATGATAGTGACAATAATGAGTTTTTTCCCAACGTTTTGGTTGTGCACCTCTTTTTACCTTTTTTAGCTACTTATTTCAATTATTTCTGTGTCCATGTAGCGGTGTGTGTGTGTGTGTGTGTGTGTGTGTGTGCGTGTGTGTGTGTGTGTGTTGGGCTGTACTCACGGTTCACGGAGTGTGTGTAGCGCTGCTGCCCGCTGAGGACGTTCTGTCCATTGATCAAGAGTAAAGAATCCAGGGCTGGCTAAGGTTCTGCTCCCGCGCCCCCGAGATGCTGTATGATCTGACACGATGGCAGACTCGAACCAGGAGCTCCACAAAGTTGTCGAAAGTTACCCGGATGAGCTGGGCAGCTGACGAACCGCGAGGAAAGGTGACAGAGCCGCGTAGTACCGGAAACCCTTGACGGTCTGCGGGGACTATTGAAGGGATGAAAAGTGTGAGAGATGTGCACGCAACAACCTGCATGAGGAGAAACCGTCTCAGGATCTTGACTCTTCGCGGACTCGAGATGGGGCCGGAAATTTCAGTTGCTGAGAGGACGAGGCTAGATTATACGTCTTCCCTCTTTCCTCCCGTCTTGCCTGTCCTCTTCTGACCACGTCCTCATCCAATGAGGAGAGAGAGGGAGAGAGAGCGCGCAACGCGCCACTGAGCCGAGGAAGACGCGCGGCTATGTGGCGTCCGAAACAATAACTTGA
>OMPJ01040196.1:0-10101 GCA_900312935.1 Carapus acus
GGGTGGGGGATGATGGGGACAAATGGAGCTTTCAGTATCTTTCCTGGCAAGTTGAGTTGGTTGGTCTGCCACAACAATCAAAATGTTCACTCTGTCCAAAGTTTTAGCCACGTTGAGGCGTCACGAAAAGTTGAGTTTGGGGATTTTTCAGCCCGAGTGCTTGGCTCAGAGTGCGAGTTGTGGAAAATGTCCTGTCCTCCTCCAAAATAGGTAGGTAGGTAGGTAGGTTGGTAGGATGGTTGGTTGGTTTGTTTGGAAAGAAAGTTTGTAAGAAGGTTAGTTGGTTGGAGGGTAGGAATGTACTTTATTGATCCATTGATCTGGAGATCCAGGAAATTTGGTAGGTAGGTAGGAAGGTAGGTAGTTAGGTAGGTAGGCAGGTAGGTAGGTAGATAGGTAGGTAGGCAGGTTTGATAGGTAGGAAGGTAGGTAGACAGGTACAGTACGTTATTGATCTGGTGATCCAGGATATTAAAGATTTTGTACGTAGGTAGGTATGTAGGTAGGTAGGTACTCAAGGTAATAGGTACTTTATAAGTCTGTTGATCTGGTGATCCAGGAAATCATAGATTTCGTAGGTAGGTAGGTAGTTGGGTGGGTGGGTTGGTCGGTAGGTAAGTAGGTAAGTAAGTGGGTAGCTAGTTAAGTGCTATATTAAGGAAACAAAGGTTAGAATTTAAAAGGCCAATAAGGCTTTTATTGATCCATTAGCAACTTCATTAAGTATCCACAAGTTCATAAATCAGTGTATTCATTGAATCCTTGGATAAGGGCTCCACCCCCTGTTGCTCTCCACAGGGGGTCGCCTCCTCATTATCAGGCCTTGTAGAAAGTTCTTCCCCCGCAAAGATGAAAACCACTGTTTTGTGTTTGTCTTTCTCTCCATTAGCATGAGGACAGCAGAGTCACGGGAGGAAAAGGAAGCAGAGACCGACTTGGGTCTGGCTCAGATTTTTAATTCAATAATATTTTGCAGAATATGTTTTATGTGCCAATGGCAACAGAGACCGATCGGCAAACCTCGCCTTTCAAACTCTTTCAAAGTTCTCTCTTTCTGTTCTTTTTTGTTGTTTGCTCAATGGGTCTAATTTGTTCATCATGGGCTCGTACACTTCTTCGCTAGGAATCTGTTCCAGAGTTCAGACGCACTGAGCATCAAAAGCAGCCGTGGCGTGTGTGTGCGTGTGTGTTTGTGTGTGTGCGTGTGTGTGGTGGAAACATTGTAATGGTGGTGTTGGTATGGAGATGCGTGCTATCAGCCGCGTATCTCAGCCGCCTCAACTACCTCAACTTCACTGTAACCAGAATAAACAATTACCCCCCTTTTCCCCACTACAACCACCACCACCGATCCGACACGCTGTAAACATAATTCGCAAGGGTTGTTTTGGAAAGCGACCGCACGGCGGCGAGAACAGGTTGAAAGAAAACATGTTGCGGACGATGCGGTCGGAGGGCGAGTCGTTCTCTAGTAAAGAGTCTTTTCATGGAGGCCAGTCAAGCAGCGAAGGGGATTGTTTGGTCTGAGGACCTCGACACGAATGGAATTAGCCTTTTAGCCGACTGCAGCCACGCCGTCCAACTTCCCAGCTGCGACCACTGGGGGAATTTTTTTTCTTTTTTTTCTTTTAAAAAAAAAATCTGATTTATCGCAGCAGTGTGTGGCCTGTTGGAAATGTCTTATGACGCTTTTCTTCCCCTTAAACTTGCTGCCAAAGAGGTAATACGGACTCATCGCCGTGTCTGGTCCGACCCCCTTTTGATTTGGAAGCCTCCCCGCAGCAGGATAGGACAGATGGGGGAACTTTATGTGTTCATCCACCCTGGAAGAGCGAGGGTGTATTTTTTTTTTAACTCTTTTTTCTTTTTTGCCCAATGGAATAAGTCAGCGGATCATCAATCGCCTTTTCACCTCTTTTTTTTTTTTTTTCTTGGAATAGTCAAACCGAGTCGTCTTCAGCGAGCTGAGGAAAGCCGGGGGGAAAAAAAAAGCAACAAGAAAAGAAAAGGCGCTCAGATCTGTCCACGCTTCGTTTCGGGCTGGTTACAATTGCTGTCACACTTTCCGTCCCGGCTCTGTTTCCAACTAGGCGCCTCCTCAGCCGTGATGGATAACAGAGTTTGTGCTACCCGATGCGACGCAGAGATCTATCAAAATCACAAGACCTCAAGGAGATTGAATTTGATCCGAGTCATCGTGAGCGCAATCTGATTAGGGGCCTAATTGTGTCTCCCTATTTTTTTCTCCCCCCCTTTTTTTCTCTTCTAACATCACTTTGTGGGGTAATTTAATACATCGCTGCCTGTTAGTTAACTCCCATATGTGGGTGGAGATTAGATATGACACAGATTGCATCAATGCCGTGGAACATTCTTGAACTCTCCGGCTGAATTTTCCAGTTATTTGCTCCTTCACGCAGGCAAAACTGATTTATCTGGTGCACGCAGACGCTAATGTCGACCGAGCGAGAGTTTGCTAATTGATTTCGAAACAGGCCCGCGAGCAACATCTTCCTCGAGCTGAGTCATATGACGTCGTTTCACGGGCAGAGGATCACAATCAATGCCCCGACCCATCCGAGGGAACTTTGGGTTTCGCTCTGGACTGCAGCGGCGTGGCTATAATTAGCTCCGTGGCGTGAAGAGGCAGCCGTGAGGGGAAGCGGTCTGACAGAGGACAGGCTCGGAAAGTGTGAGTGGTGTTGAGGTGAAGGCAGGCACGGCGAGCGCCAAGTCGCCGGCGTGCGGTGGAGACGGAGGTTTCGCCGTCCCGTCTCTTTCTTTCCTCAGTAACACTCTGTCCCAGCCCTGGCTGCTCCACGCTACAGCACATTACAGTCGGGGTTTATTTGTCATTCCAAATTAGGTTTGGGGGATTCTTGGAGGGAAGTAAATGTAGCTTTTCATCACGTGAATGTATATAATCTGTCCTGTGAGGGCAAGACGTGTTTTTTTCAAGTAGGAATTAAAGTTAAGGAGTGCACATGTTTTAAATGCTGGCAAATTACGTAAACGTGGCCGGGGAAGGTTGATGATAGTTGGCGTAGGCGCACAGGATGGACGCCATGTTTTTTCTAAGCAGTTTGTTTTGATTTTCAAGAGTCGGCCTGCTGGAATTGAGGTTGAACTCGTAATTTGTAAATAAAAGTGAGGGAAGTAGTATTTATTTATCATTCATGTGTCAAACTCAAGGCCCGCGGGCCAAATGCGGCCCGCTGCGTCATTGTATGTGGCCCACGAGTGTTTAAATGACTGTTTCAAAATAAGTGTCCCTCATGTGAACGTGCATTGACCCACAAACTACATCTCCCAAAATGCACGTAGGCAAAGTGACGGCAGCTGTGCCCTGAACAGATACACACTCTGTAAAATGTCAGTTTGTCAAGAAACACCAATGTGGCACAAGAGAGGGAACCAGGTTGTTAACTTGTTGATTGATTGGTAACTGATTAATTCAGACTTCAAAATACAGGAAGGTACATCATAATAATAGCAAAGACCTGACGTATTTTTACATTTATTCTAACAGGATAATTGGAAGTTGAATAAGAAAAAAAAATCGTAATATTATATACTTCTAAATGAGTACTCGTGTCTTACATTAAATTACATTTTTACCTCCTTAAAAATTGCCATTGTCACCTGGCCCCTTGAGGGCCACTGCCATGTTGATGTGGCCCATGGTGAAAATGAGTTTGACACAGTGAACTCACATCAGCAGATGAATCCTTCCCCTTTTCCTCATTTCGTCAACCACACCTCTTACCAGATTGAGTGATATTCCCAGCCGCTAAAAGTTGTTGAACAAAGGTTTTGTTTTTTTGTTTTTTTGCCCCCTGGTGGGTGTAGTGCTGTCACAGTTAGCAGTAAACGCCAAAGTGAGTCAATCACCTTAGCCACACAAGAACACAGACACAAGCAAATGACATCTGCGTCAATTGATGGGACTTCTGACACTGGCTCACTCACAAAATCAACCGTTCCTCACGTTTCTAGCCTGTTCTAGGCTGAAGTCAAAGCAAACCGCTCCCTGACTCCCACAGGCTGCGGTCTTGGTAACGCGGAGGCGTGCGTCAGCAGTGGCGGGGTGACACGGAGCTGGAGTGAACATTCCTGCAGCCATATGACGGCTCGTATGTATGGCAGCCAGGAAATTGTACGTGCCGATAATATCTGCTTTATATTTAGGGTGCTCTGTGTTGCGGCATGGCCGAGCGGCAGCTTTCGTCATGACGGCCCTCTAAGTTCCCCCTTTTAAAAACACATTACGAGCTGCTTCGGTCGCTTTCCCAGAGTTCTTCATGTCGTGGTGGCAGTGACGGAGAGTTCTGCCAGTGTATTAATACACCCTACATATGCTTAACGTTCTTGGGAGAGGGAAGGAGGCCTCAGCGCCGCTTTGAACCGGGCGGTGGGTGGCTTCTTGGGCTTGGCCTGGTCCTGGGGAATGTTGATTATGTGAAACAAGAGAGGCGAGTGATCCAGAACTTTCACTGCCGCTCTCTCACAGCAGTCTCCATTGATTCCCCCGTCACGAGTTGGACTCGGCCGTAAAACAATTTCATGTGCGAGAGGTTTGGGAAAATGTGCATCGCGTGTAGGATCCTGCTCCAGATGTGGCGTGTTCTGCTGGATGCACCAAAAAGTGAAAACAAAATGAGAAAAACAAGCTAATGGAAATATGACTGGGAAACTGAAAACTAATTTTCGAAAGTTTACACACATTTAACCGACACAAGTCCTTTCATCATCATCATCGATGTTCCTCGGTAGATGTCAAACACCAGTGTGTCTGCGTCTTTGCACCTTTGCGCCTGTGTGTACCTGCCTGATTCTTTCTTTCACTCGTTTTAACAGTTTTCAACGTCGCCTTCTTGAAATTGCTCGGCTTAATTTGCAGTTTCGTTCCAAAATCTCTCACCACTGTGCACCAGTTCTACCGCTTCTGCTGCTACTGAAAGAAACACTGTAACACCCCTCTTCCCTTTTTTTCCACCCCCTCGTACTGCGCTCCTCCAACCCCTCCAACCCCCCGTCCCCCTTCCCACCAGTTCCCAGCTCAATTCATTACAATATCACACACCCTCCAGAGTCCCTCCTGCCGTCTCTTCATGCATGTCTCTTGTCTCTTCTCTCTGTCTGTCTGTAGGAGGGCGAGACTAAAAGCGTGACAGTTGTCCTTGTCCGCGAGGGCGGTTCTCTGGGCTTTAACATCATAGGAGGACGACCATGCTCGGTAGGTTCAAAGCCAAACATCTTCTCGCCATGTCTCACGTCCCGCTGAGTGTCAACCCAGAAACGAATAAGCAGGCTCGTCACAAACTCTCTCTGCACACACAACACAGAAGCCTAGACAGCAGTGATTGCGTTTTGTTTTTTTTTTCTTTTTTTCAAAGTCCGCGGATGGATGGACGGACCGCATCCACCGAGTTTATTGTGTTTACACAGTATATTGGTCTGGTTTAGCGGATTTGGCATTGCAGATTAAAACGACAACAAAATAAAAAAAACAAACTGTAATTACTATCGCGAGAGTCAAATCTGGGATTATGGCTTCCACCGCAGTTGTTTTGTCTTTAATTGAGGGGATTTTGGCGGTGAGGTAAACACAGAGGAGCCGGGGGAAAAAGAGGGGGTCGTTTCATCCGCAGCCGGAATCTTTCACTACATTCACAGCCGCAGCGTTCTCTGCCCGGAGGCTCGGAAGTGAAAGACATTAATGACGGCACACGCTCCGCTGAGTGACGGGCTCAGAATGTCTCGGCGCCTCTTGCAGCTGGGTTGCGCCCACACGCCCGCTCGGCTCGCTCCGCGGCCCGCGTTCCCGGGTCTCGTCCAAATGGTGCTCGGCGTAGCCATTTCAGTGGCGACTGCCCTCACGCTAACGCTAACCGGGGCTGTTTCTCTCCACAGCTCCGGTGACGCACTTTGCCTTGGCGACATAGATTATCGCAGTCAAGGATTTTATAGCCGTGGTCTAAAAAAAGGACTGAAAATGCCTTTTTTTTTTCCCTTTTTCCTCCTCTCCCTTCCCCTCCGCGCTATGGTCACGTAGATTTGCAACCGTTCTACATCTGGTGACAGCGCCGTGAATCAAGCCCAAACCATGAGAGAGACGAGACAGCTTTTGCTCGGCCCCGCGGCCCGAAATCAACCGCCTCAGTACGAGAGCAGTCATTAAAACTGATATAACTAATATCCCTCTCGCTTTTTACGTGCGTTTCATGTGGCTGTTACTCTGCCGTGACTTGGTTGGAGTAATTAGCTGCCAGATTTTTGTGGCTTTTTTTTTTCCAGAGTTTGGGGAGTTTGTCTGCGCTTCATGTTTGTCGAAATGCTGAGCTGGTCGCGTTAAAACAACTTTTTATATCTATGACGAATCGTCTGCCACGCACCTGAGAGAGGAAACGGGCCAGAAATAATGAATTACAGAGTTCCCGGCGCGTATTTTGAGGTTTTTCCTTTAAGTATGCCGTTAAACCCGAGTTGTGTTACACACTCAGCTGGAGTGGAGAATGGCTTTCATGTGGTCGTCAACAGAGTGCTGAGGGCCATATCGGCAGTTGTTTTGTTTTGAAAACCAGCCCTGGCTTTGACATCGGGGTCAAAGCTACGCCGTCCTGGAGGCCGCCGCATCTGCGCAAAGGCTTTTTCCCACAGTGCAATGCGTCGAACACGTATGAGGTCACGTGCTCTGCTGGATTTTAGCCGCCCAACCGTGAGGATCAAGGGAGCGAACTGGCCCCTGTTGTTTGTTAGTAATTAAACCAGCTGCGATCTTCACTTGTGTAAACAACGCTCACATTAACTCCCTCACTTTTCCTCAAAGCTATCCGTTAAGTTAGCCAAACAGAAAAAAGTAACTGTTCCGTATTTGACAGGAGGACAACGACAGCACTTCCAATGAAGGCATCTTCGTGTCCAAGATCGTCGACAAGGGTCCGGCGGATAAAGATGGAGGACTGCAGCTCCATGACAGAATAATAGAGGTATGTGAGCCGCTCTAATGACGGGAGGTGGAAACAAAACAGCGTTTGATGTGGAGCGGAACTTTGATTGCGCGACAGCTGTTGTCCGCCCCGTAAAGATGATGACAGTGAGGAGGCGCCAGGCCCTCGTTAAGCGCGCGCGCTTTGCGCAGTGGCTCCTGAAAATTAAAACTCAAAACTCGGCTCGGCTCCGAGCGCGACGTCGCCGGGCGGGGGCGTCGGCGTGGTCGGATCTCTGCCGTTTTTCCGCTCCGAGAAATGAATCGTGTCGACACGTGCCGTGTTTTTGGAACTGTACATCCTCCATTCATCAACACTCACAAGTCTTGCGTCACTGCAGAGTGACTGAGATGCACCCGAGGCGAAGCCGTCTGTCTTTCGGTGTTGCCGAGAGAGAAAGGGAGAGAGAGAGAGAGAGAGAGAGAGAGAGAGAGCCCTGTGTTTTCTCTCCTCGCCGGCGAATCCCCAATGACAGAGCTGCTGCGTTACATCCTCCTGTCGCCTTTAAACAGAATATCATGTTGGAAAGGCCACCTCACCCCGAGGTCAAATTTTGGGGAAGCGTTGAAAAAAAAGGAAAAACACCAACACAAGAGCTGCTCCTATTGTGTGCTGTCGACCGCGATCCCAAACAATGGCAGCATTGAACCGAGAGGTTTGTGTGTAATTTCTATCGCGGCGCACAACAGGATGACAAACACGGTTTGTCGCAAGGCCTTGTAGTCAAAACCTCAGCCAGCCAAATCACCCCACGGCGTGCCGATCAGCGCAGCGCTGGCAGACATGTGTGGCATGATTTACGCAAAAGAAAGATGGCCTCACCATCTGGGCTCATGATGTGTTATGCTCGCTACATCGAGGGGGAAAAAAAATAGAAAAGGTTGCGCGACGCAACACTCTATAAATACAGCGACGCCGTAACTAACATGATAGTCGCGGGTTCCTATGTCCTCATGTAACACAATCAAGTGGCTCCAAGATCTTCGCAACTTGAGATTGGTCATGAGATCCACCATCAAAGGACAAACGTGGAGCCACCAGAACGTGAAAGCGACTCTTCTCGGATCGTAGAGACTTGAAACCGCCGAGGATTCCAATCGGGTCACGATCTGATGAGCAGAGGGAGAATAGCTCCTCTGTCACAGCCGTCCAGATGGGACATCTTATTTCTTATTTGTTCTTCTGTGCGATAGCTCCTTGGATGGAAGAATTGCAGATTTTGAATTTGGGATCTTCTTGCTGCAGTTGTCTTTGCATTGTTTTAGAGTCATTGTAGGTCGCGAAACCTCCAAAGTTCAGAGAACCTGAGTGGAAAGCACACCGAGAGCCTAGGGAGGTTGCGAAGGACCCTATTAAGTGACCTTTTCTTTTCAGAAGGTGAGGGATTACGCTACAAAAAAACCTAAAATAAATCATCCCGGCATTGAGAGCAACGACGTATAGACGCTTCAAGTTGTCTCCCATTGGTGCTTTTCATCGCGGTGGAAACCCAATAGCGCAGGTGGTTCGGATTTCGCCAAGTCGCTCTTTGTTTGCTGGTATAAGCAAAGTCCCTTGTCATGGTTTGTAAGGCACCAGACAAAATGCAGCGTCAGAGCGAGGCGCTTGCAATTGTGCTCGTCACATCTTTAACCTGGAGTGATGGGTGTCGCGGATCGGAGGAAATCTGACACCGAGGGCCCCCCAGGGAGGCAGTTTCATGTTGTGTGTTTTTGACGTTGTGTGATTTGAAACAAATAGCTCGTAGCTCTGTCCTACTTCTGTATGTCCTGAGATTCACGCGGTGCATTCTGGGTGACAGTGCCGTTGTGTGGGTCAGCAGGTTGGAGTCGCAATGTCACACGTCGCCTCCAAGTTTGGGGAGCTTGTGCGTGCTACGTTTGAACAGCATTGTCCTTTGAGTACTTCCTTTAATAATTATGTTGCCTCACAAAAGCCAGATTGCTATTGTACTCGCCTGAAATGAATGACTATTGTGTGGCCGAGAGTCTCATTTTGAATACACTGTATTCTCGCTATGCACCTTTTTCTTGAAATTTCATCAGTCGGACATAAATTGTTTTGTTTTTGTTTACTTCACTGGGTCCATTGTGTGGTATTACAGCCCGGAGGTCTGCTATGAAACTTCAGTCGTCCTCCATTGTGCAAAGACGACGTTCTCCCACTTATGGGCGCCTCCAAACCGACGCGTGCAAACGGAGCGAAAGCAGGCGGGTTGTAAGTCTTGTTACTTAATGGTCGCGGCCCTGAAAGCCAACACTGTTCTGATGGCACAGCTGGGCAAACTCTGCCCGCTCGCCGGCACACTCTTTCACGCCTTCTCACAAGGTGTGTGTCACATTGACGTCGACAGATTACAGCCTCGCAGGACTAGAATTAAAATGAAACTCTCAGGTCACTTCAGGACCCGCGAGTTTATGTTGGCAGATGCACGACTATAGCCATGAACTTTAGAAATAAGGGAATGGAACAATAGGTACAACGTGTGCTTTTAAGGGAGGCGTTGCCATCGGTGCACTTTTCATTATTTCAAAACTAGTCCTGGATGTGCCGAATGTAAACCATTTCAAAGTGTACCGCGCTGGAGAAAACAAACGTTTACTTCTGGCTGTGTTACGCCGAATCTGTCGCACGCAGAGCTCCAAAACAGAGTTGACAGTCATTTTGGTGGGCAGGCGAGCCGAGATGGAGTGCTCTGCAAAAAAAAAAAAAGAAAATAAATAAATAAAAGAGAAACCCCCACGGTATTGCATTCAGCAGCGAAAAGCCGTTTACCTGAGGAGGCAGACGGCGCGATGCTGTAAACAGCAGTAGAGGTGTTTTCTCTATCCTGCAGCTGAGGTGTTAGTTCCAGTAAGTCTATATGGATGTGGCATGTACATGATGATCCACGGCTCGTCCGTCTATAACAGGCTCTTAGCGGGGGAGTGTGATAGCAGATGGCTGTCCTCTAACTGTGCTACGGGGCTGCTATGAATCAGCACATGAATGCCTCCTTGTTCAGCCAGAGAGACATTTTTTCTCATAAAACCTCCAGCCGTGTTTGCTTTTGCCAGGCTCTCCGCAAGCTGAAAAATCTTAGCACTCCGGTCAGGAGCTTGGCTGTGTTTGC
>OMPJ01040199.1:6223-42574 GCA_900312935.1 Carapus acus
CGAGTGCCACCCATTCAGCCACAAGGTGAGGACGAGACGCACTGGCCCCTAATCTGCTGCTGGTACAGCTGCGCACACACACACACACACACACACACACACACACACACACACACACACACACAAACACACAGAGGAAGTTAGTTAAATAGTATCTACTCCGTCATTTCTTCCTGTCTTTCTTATCTGAGTACATTACACTAAGCCTGTAACGGTGCACTGTATTCGTACCGAACCGTACCGAAAAGACCTTCGGTACGGTACAGTGCTGTACCGAACGAATACAGTCCGTTTATTTGTTTTTATATGCAGCAATCACAGACCTAGAGACGTGCAGCGCCTGTTCTGTGCCTGTCACATGTGGCTACTTAACATTCATTATTTAGTAAGAAACTCTTTCCTGATTCGTGCTCTTGTGACCATGTGGAGGTGACGTCGCACGGCGAACCAATCAGTCGAGCCTTTCCTGCACTCTTCAAAACAGTATTGCGAAGTCCACGTGTCTGTTGTAAAATTAACTATCTGATTTAATTTGGACATTATGGCTGAAGCTAGCGACCAACCGGAGCTAGAAAACCCTCCCCTGCCGTTAAGATCACCCGTTTGGGAGCACTTTGGTTTCCAGTGAAAACCTGCGACGGAAAAAAACAAGTGGATAAAACGAAGGTGGTATGTCGTCATTGTTTTACTGAGGTCGGCTATGTTTCGTGCAACACTTCAAACATGCTCACTCACCTGAGACGGCACCACCCAAGTGCTAAGATTACCGGGACAAGAAAGAAAGCCCCCGTAGCGCAAACGCCACTGTTATCTGCGTTCAAGCATCCTTTCAATCACAATTCCGATCGGGCAACTGATTTTTCTTGGCAAAAAATATGAAGATTGAGTAAAATTGAATACTGAAACACTAGAATTCTGGAGCTGAGTGCTGCACTTGTGGATTTTTTTGTTCAGTGTTTGAAAGGAATTTATTATTTTCAATTTTAATATTTTAATTTGTAACATTGATAACCATTTGAAGATATTTAATTTAACTTCATGGTACCAAGCAGCACTTTGAATTTATTTACAATTTCCGCTTGTATATTGACAAGTTTTTGTTAAATAAACAACACGCTGTGGAAGAAAATGGTTTTGCATTTTCTTCCCATACTGTACCGAAAATGTACCGAACCGTGACCCCCCTGTACCGAGTACGTACCGAACCGTGATTTTTTCATACCGTTACACCCCTACATTACACCGATAATATTCATCTGGCTCTGGGTACAAAAATATTGACACACAGCTCATGCGCATTTCCTACGAACACACGCGCGAGCCCACACACTCATGCATGCGCATACACACACATACTTCTGCTGCCATAACTCTGGACAAATGAGGATGAAATGAAGTGGCGGAGGCTGGCAGCGGCGTGAGGAGTGCTGCTGATAACTACAGCGCGTATTGATTTTGTGGCAGTAATGCATCGCAGCGATCAGCCAGCCATCATTTCAAACATCGCATCTGCATTCCTGTCCCAGGGTGATGAAGTACTTCACACATATCCAGTAGTGACACGGACAGATTGGATTAGTTTACATTCCCAGTTACTTGCTCACAACAGCCCCCCACCCACCCACACACAAAACCACCAAATATCTGAAATCGCAACAAAAAAACAACAACGTTCTAAATGACCCGTACTGCCTTGTTCCGTCCAGGTTCCGTATCCAGGGAAGAGACTACACCACACTTGTCCCTGTCTCCCCCACTTGGTGTGTATCAGGTATGCAGAGAGCAAATATCGATGTACAGAGGACTTTAAGAATATGGACTACTAATGAAGGACAGCAGAGAGAGAGGAAGAGGAAGAAGTGGGGAGATGTGGTCACGCACCTGAGAGGAGAGGTGAGAGTCCTCTTCAACCGTCAAGAGTCTTCATCAGCTTCTTCCAAGCAGCCTGGAGGCGGTGCTCTCAGTTTCCCAGCATTGCATTGCAATTCTACTTTTCTCTTTTTGGCAGTTGTCATTTCATTTTTCCAGCACATTCTTGTCTATTGAAAGAAATTTAGGTGTTGAAAAATGTAAACAACACCTTTGTGTGGAATGTGTACTCTATCCATGGTCAGTTTATGTCACCTGAATGAATAAAATGTTATACACAATTGAAACCTCCTCTTAGCTGCACAGTGTGTGTGCGTGTGTGTGTGTGTGTGTGTGTGTGTGTGTGTGTCCACCTCCATCCTCAGCTGGAGAGTATGGTGGCAGAGAAACAGCAGAGAGGTGGCAGACAAACAGCAAAACTGAGAGTGTGATAACTGCAACAACCACCAAACCATTTTTTTTGTAATCTTACCACTGTTTTCATTGTTTTTGCCCCAGTCAACTACATCTCAGTAGCCATCAAATTAGTTTAATCAAAACATTAAAAAAGTGAAGTGATCAGACCAGGTTTATAAACAGCTTTTGATTTTCACTTTCCTTCTGCCAACGTCAAGTTTCTGGAAAAGGAGCAGCAGATGGAATTGCTTTTGGAAATGAACAGAACGAAATAATCAATCACACCATTTACACATTAATCTATAAAAGTCATCAAAAAAATTATTAATTTGAAAAACAGTTCATGCAGCTTTCTAAATGTGAGTGGAAAGTGTGTGAGGTGCAGTTACAGTACATGTGAGGATCCTGACTTTGGAGGTGTTTTGGTGTTCTCATCTCTATGGAAACCACAAGGTCAAGTGTTTGTTTTTTTTGTTAAGTTGTGGGGGTTGACGCAGAGCTAAAAAAGAACCAAAGGACGAAAAATCCAGAACAGCGAAAAATCACACTTTTTCATTTATCATAACAGAAGTAATCCAATAGTTAATGGAATTGAATATATTCATCATTAGAAATGGTCCTGTATTTACCCCATGATTTGTGTGTTATTCCTCAGTCTCCTCTCCACGCGTCAACTCCGTGTGTGTGTGTTTGTCTGCTCTGTGCAATCAGATAACGCAAAGCAGATTGCTGAAGTTCACACTTTTCCACGTGGAAACTTTCCGATATCTTCAACGATAAATAACAGCTCTGAACATCAAATCTACGGATCTGAATGTCAACACATTAAACACGAATTGGACCCCTTAGCTTCCACTTAAGGAGCACTTACTTGCCCCTGCAATCTGCTCGACAACACACCATCACCAAAATATTGAAGCGGATGTTTGTACCAATATTCACTAAATGCGTGCCGCATCTACAGTATCCTTAAAAATTATAGATGTAGTAACGACTTGATTTCTCACATGGGTGCATGTTGTACATTTTTACATGCGTCATGCACACATACATTAAATTTGTTACCTGCAATCCAATCATGAGTGAGCATACTCTCATACACACACTCTCTCCCTCACACACACACACACTCTCACAGACATGCACTTGCACATGCATACAATAAATTTGTGTACAAAAATGTATATACATGCACAAACACATCTCATGGAGTCAGACACAACCAGCAGCCATGATCCGTGCCTGTGGAGCAGGTGTTGGAGTGTAGTGCCTCGCTCAAGAGGACCTTAGCAGTGCTCAGGAGGTGGAGCTGGCGCCCTCCAGTCTTGTTTAGGTTTGAATTTGATTTGAATTAGCCAGGTTGGAAAGGGTTAGATATGTGACCATCAAAGGACCAGCTAGGGTGGAACAGTTTGGGGATAACTTAGACTTGGACAAAGGCATTATTTGTCATTGCCATGGAGAACAAGTTCAACAAACAATGAGGTTGCATATGGACCTACCGAAGGTGCATGTCCACCATAAAAGAGAAGAACACAGGTACAACAGAACAAAGGTGCTTGAAAACAAAGGTCCATGGTCAGAGACGTAATGTCAGGAACGCGAGATTGAGATGCTCTTTGACATGAACAGAGGAAAGATGAAGATGGAGCTGAGGGAAGGAGGAAAAGGGAAGGATTAGGAGAAGGTTCATGAAGGTGGTTGGATATGAGGGATGGAGGAGGAGGAGAAGGTCGATCTCCTGTGGCAATCGCTGATAGGTGGAACCTAAATTGCCCATAGAAGTTATACGGACATGATAAGTCATATTAGCTAAACTGTATCCAGCACAACTTTGTGCCTCTCTGTCTTTCTGTCCCCTCATTTCTTTTGTCAGGACTACCATGAGGAATTGTGTCGAAATGAAATGAAATGAAATGAGAGAAATTGATTGTTTTCAAGGTAATGCCAATTGAATCCACGAAAAGCATTTCTTGGCTGAGCTGTTTAATGGGATATTTACCTCTCGATAAGAGGGCGATAACGTCCGAATCACTCCTTTCTTATCTCGGGCTAACACCATACCGAGTCATGCGGAAGGGCAAACTGGAGAAACAACCTTGACGAATCGTATATAAGGGCCAAAGCCGCAGCTCAACTTCACTCGTCTGACATCGAGCCCAGTCACCCACCATGATGAAGTGGCTTGTCGTGCTGTCCGCCCTGGTGGCCCTGTCCCAGTGTGTCAGGTAAGCTACCGCCATCGCCTCGCTAGCCAGGGCGGAGCGGGCCTGTTGTGTGAGTGTACGAGTGTGTTTTGACTGTTCTTGTGGTTTGTGTGTGAGCAGGATCCCCCTGATCAAGGGAAAGACTGCGAGGGAGAGTCTGGTGGAGCAAGGACTGTGGGAGCAGTACAGGAATCAGTACCCATACCGTCCACTGGCCAAATTTATCCAGAGCGGTGCCGAGTCCATGACCAACGACGCTGACGTGAGTCCAGAACACCGGGGCGGGCTAAACACTGGGGGTGAGAATGTATGAAAGCACTGTGCGTTCTCTGCCCTCTCTCCCCTCCAGCTGGCCTACTTTGGCGTGATCTCCATCGGCACTCCGCCCCAGTCCTTCAAAGTCATCTTCGACACCGGCTCCTCCAACCTGTGGGTCCCATCTGTGTACTGCACCAGCGCTGCCTGTAGTGAGTCCCCAAACGCACCACCAACACAGACTGAGGACCTTTCACCCACATGAGAAGAAGAGCAGACTTGATTTTCATTTCCAAATCTTGGCTCAGAGACGCTTGAGAAATATGAAGCAATTTAAAGACAGTTTCTACTCCTGAAGTGGTGTGAATCTCTTCCGCAGTGAACCACAAGAGATTCAGCCCCCAGCAGTCCAGCACCTTCAAGTGGGGTGACAGGCCGCTGTCCATCCAGTACGGCACAGGCAGCATGACTGGATACCTGGCGTACGACACGGTGGAGGTAACTGAAACGTTCCCTCCGTTGACCTCAAACAGCCAAGTCGCTGTGACCTTTTGAGCAGCGAGTGACGACGGCCTCTTGTGTCCAGGTTGGTGGCATCTCTGTGGTGGCTCAGGAATTTGGAATCAGCCATTTGGAGGCTCCCTTCATGGCTCACATGCAGGCTGACGGCATTCTGGGATTGGCCTTCCAGTCCATTGCTGCTGACAATGTGGTTACTGTGTTTGACAACATAGTGAAGCAGAAGCTGGTGAGCCAGAATTTGTTCTCCGTCTACCTGAGCAGGTAAGCTGAGAATATCCTCTTATTTGTGTATGTTCGCTCATGCTGGTGGTTTTCATGGATTCAAACAAACAAAATCCATATTTCAGCGATAGCCAGCATGGCAGCGAAGTGCTGTTTGGTGAGATCGATGGCAACCGCTATACCGGAAGTGTTACCTGGGTCCCACTCACCTCTGCCACCTACTGGCAGATCAAGATGGACAGGTACAGGGTAGAAAAATTCCTCTAGATTACAGATATAAGCGGCAGTTGACCCCTCAATGTCTCCCTCTACGTCAGCGTGACCATCAACGGGCAGGTGGTGGCCTGTGCCGGAGGCTGCCAGGCCATCATCGACACCGGCACCTCGCTGATCGTCGGCCCCACCAGTGAAATCAACAACATCCACGCATGGGTCGGAGCCTCCACGAACCAGTACGGAGAGGTGAGTGGCAGCGCTCCCACACTCCACCAGGACCCCCAATCCCGTCGCAACTTGCTGAGCTACAGTGTCTCTTCACAGGCTGTGGTGAACTGCCAGAACGTCCAGCGTATGCCTGAGATCACCTTCACCCTGAACGGACACCCCTTCACCGTCCCTGCCTCGGCATACGTCTCTGAGGTCAGTGACAGTACTAGGACTGTACTGTGGAAGGAGATGGAGTTGGAGATGGTGTCTGACATGAAGCTTTGAGGAGCTAAGTCCTCATTCTTTGCTGTTTTCCCTCAGAGCTACGGTTTCTGCAACGCCGGCTTTGGTCAGGAGGGCACCGACCAGCTGTGGATCCTGGGAGACGTCTTCATCAGGGAATACTACGTCATCTTCGATCCTGAGGCCAAGTACATCGGCCTGGCCAAGTCTGTGTAGTCCAACACGACACACTCGACGGACGCCTTGAGATCATGACTGGCAAATTGATGTAAATTGCTTGAAAATGTAGAATGAAGATGTTGCATTAAATTCAATTCAAAGCACATGAACCCCTCGAGTGTCTGTGGTTTCTTCACCTCGGTGGTGACTCACACCAGGTGGGTGTTGTTTGGAGAAATGTCAAGCTCAGTTGAATGGCGGCCCACTGCTCCTTTGTCCAGGATATCTGAGGATCATCTGCTTTTTGTGTGACAGCAGGACGGAGCGAGAGCCAAGTATCGAGCCGTGCGGAGAAAAGCGGACGGACCTGTTTTCCTTTCAGAAAATAATCTGGGAGAAACTGCCCGATAAGCACCGCTGACAGACACAATAACTGATACAATGGCAACGTCTGCCCACACAGACATTATCACAACATGCTAACAGACAGCTTGGGAGACTTCGTGAACTGTCAATAAATCAGAACTTCTGGGTGATACCGTGGGTTTATCACAATTTTATGATGGTATCGGGGTGAAGTTGCATCGCCTCATACTGAGGCCACAGAGGTTGGAAGAGAACACACTTGACTGAGGAAAAAGGGGGGGTCCTGGAGGGTTTTCGCATGTTGACAAACAGAAAATGAAAACCAAACCAAAAACATTATGAAACCGGAATAACAACCCGTTATTTCAAGGCGTTTTTCAAAATCAGTGCCTGCACTCTTCCTGTAATCCGATAATCCGAGGATTCAATCATCCCACCGTGCTCCACCCGAGACTGCTGCCTCTAAGGGTGGCTGAGAGGGAAGTGCAGACAAAACAAAGAGAATTCAAGAGCGAGTGAATGGGGCCGTCCTCTAAAGGGATGAACGCATCATCTCAGCCTCAAACACGCTGTCTCGTGAGCGTTCACGCCCTCAGTGCCAGCGTAGAGTACTCCACCGTCCCATCAGGCTCAGCGCTGCCGGCCCTGTGCGGCCCCAGGTTAGCGTACAGTTCCGAGCACTGTTGGCGAGGTGTGAAGTCCAGCGTGGTGTAGACGATCCCACACGCTTCCTGCGAGAAGAGGGAGGGCGGTATGACTCATATTGACTCAAGTGATGCAATCAGAAATTATAAGATTTCAATTGTGGAAGCTTTGTTCTTTTGTTTTCTTTAGCTGAGACGGCAAACAAGTGAGGGTGAGTCATGTCTCAGTTTAGCACTTACAGGAACTGTCTTCTTTGGTGACTCACAGGACATTTCTCCATATATGCCTATAGACACAGAACATCAGTGTGGTTGTTTTACGCCCCGTGAAGCACGTGATGTGTGCTCTTAGCTAAGAATAATTACAGATGGGAATCATAAATATTATGAATCATTACTCTTAAAACACTGAAGCTACAACCTCTTCATGGTGTGATTGTGGGCAGATGCTCACCTGGCTGTTTGCTGATCCTCTTAATTACACAGCAAATGCTGCCAATTAAAGACAGGACCAAACCCAGTACAGAGACGGACACAGCACCTGCAAGTGGCAGGCTGAAGTACCAGGGGCTGCTGGGGACAGGAGGCGGCTTTGAGATGAAACATCAAATCCCAGATACACTGACAGCACTGGCTCCATACCTGGAGCCGTCAGCGTGGTCACTGGCAACCACAGGCCTGGCGGTGGAGCCTGTCTGTGCTCTTGTGTTGTTCGGGGCTTTGGTGGTCACTGTCAGGGGAGGCTGAGGCTGAGGCTGAGGCTGAGGATGAGCATGGCGACCTGATGCCTCTATATACAAAGAAACACTGAGCAACATCCAGCCACATCGTATGTAAACAAAACAATCTGAATTATACAAAATAACAATAATAGAATAGAATTAGAGATGGGCCGATATTATCGGCCCGATATTAGCATAAAAATGTAATATCGGTATGAGATTTTTTTGCTTTAAAACCGATAAAATAAAAACCGATAAAAATACAATAATGCTTGCGGTACACTGAAATAGTGCCTATGCGCTCCTGAAGCGTTTACCGGCGCACATATCGGTATCAGCTGTTATCGGTATCGGTAAATTGAGAGTTGGACAACATCGGCATATCGGATATCGGCAAACAAGCCAATATCGGACATCCCTAAATAGAATAAAATGCCTTTATTGCCAAGCTTGAACCAGCTAGTGTTTGCATACAATTTGACCTTAGTGATGGTCTAAAATTTGTACATGAAAATATGTTTACAGTCTGATCATATTTATTTCTTTGGTAAATATCCATATGACATTGAAACAAGAGCAAACCCTCAATGGTAAAGGTCACCAAACCAGTCAAGTCAATTTCATTTGTATAGCGCCGAATCATAACAGAAGTTAATGAGTCTGTTCTCTCTCCCTCAGGTGCTTGAGTTTAAGTTTACTTACCAATTACTGTGACATAATAGTCCGTGTACGTGAGTGTTTGTGCTCCCATAATTGCACATCTGTAAAAGCCACCATCCACTTGCTGTGCGTTCCATATTTTGAACTCAATCCAGCCATTGCTCTCCCTCACTGTGACTCTTCCTCTCAGGAGGTTGCAGGTATAGCCGGCACTGTCCAGCAGCTTGTAACAGCCCCCTGGGTACGGTTTACAGCAGGACTTTGGGTACCTGTTGTATACAGATGGGAAGACGAATCTCAGCAGAATCTGTTCAAATTCCTCAATTCTTTGCTGTCCTTTCAGATGAGGAACATCTGGAAGACAAACATGTCAGAAGGCATCAGAGGCGCTCGGAAAGAAAACAGAAGTTGCCACAACGTCCTCTAACATACTTAATAGCAGGAGTAAGAGCAAAGAAAGCTTCATCTTCGGCTAATAATCCCAGAGTGTCAGCTAGTTTGACGAGGCGTCTGCAGGCTTTGACGACCCCTCTAAACTGCTACAGGAAGAGGAAGTTTATCAGCTGAGGTGCTAACAAAGACATGTTCCTCATAACAAAATCAGACTATACTGTATATACTGTATACAGTACAGTTAAGGTTTAGTTTGTTTTGTTTTCTAGGTCAAGATCAGTGCCAAAGCTTCTCCAGACAACGCTTCAAAGTTGTTGTGTTCACTATAATTCCCCTCCGTTTCTATGAGGCTCCACAAATTACTTTGGTATATTCACGGAAAGATTTCTGTGGGCACATAAAGGGACACATTTTAAAGAAAGAAATAGCAATTTATTTGGTGTCAGCTTTCAAGTTAATAAACTCTTTCTATCCACCGAATCCAAACATTTCCTCCATCACACAACAGAAGAAGACAGCTGTGAAAGGTATGTACAAATCAATATTCATTTAACACAATAATACAGCATAGGACAATTAATAGGTTATCACAGATCAGAATTAAATACTCTGTATTTTATCTAACGCCACCTAAAAATCAAATGTGGTGGGAAGCTTGGTGCAGCGTGTTCTCATATAGGGTTATTTTTTCATTGGGGTGGCCAGATGGGGCCACTGAAGATCTCAAGCGATTTGTTGACATGCTGAGGCCCAGACAAGCCACTGTCTTCAAACGCATATTAATACTCAAAGTTTGACTATTATTATGCATGTATGACTGGTGGGGTGGAAGGAGGGGACAGCATATATTTCCATGATGGCGCCATCAAGGTGAAGTTCTTAAACTTGTGTAACATCGAGTCATAAATGATCCCAGCTAAAGCCTGTGCATACCAGTCAGCAGAAAAAAGGGACAAACGTAAATGCTGCAGCCTGTTCGATTAAATAAAAGGCAATGGGTTCAATAACTGGAATTTACAAAAAGTGGCTGATTTATTCAAACAGTGCAATGTCCTCCTGCCACATGAGGATGCAGAATAGAAAAGTTCAGTTCACAGCCAGCTAGATGAATTGATAAGTTGAGGTGATTCTACTCGTCTGCGCCCCCTCTGGCACCTATCAGCCCTAGTTTTGCGTGAGCGTGTAGCCGAGTCTACACGGGTTTAGCGAGGCGTTTATTCCAGGCTAATGACGTCGTAGTGGATGCCCTGCTGCTGCAGCTGCTCCAGCTGCTCCGGGGTAGCTTCGGCGTACACCGTCTGCGCCTGTGCCATGGCTGCGTCTGCTACAGCTGCGAGAGCAGAGGATGAGCAGTGAGACGCGCATGTTTCGGTTGTCACAGTGACGATCGCGATGAGACACACGCGCCGCCTCGCTAACCTGTCACAGCCGAGTGGGCAGCGGCCTCCAGGTCTTCAGGATTCACGACCTGTTGTTCGGCGCTGATGGGTAAATACTGAATCTGACCATCGTGAGTCACAGCGATCTGAAAAGTAGATGGTGGTGAAAAGCTGTGAGGTGCTGCAGGGGACTAAGGATATCTAGCATGAGTTTAAGTGTAGCCTCACCTGTTGCTCCTGCAGCACTGTCCCATCATGCTCATACTGGATGATCTGTCCATCCGCCAACTGAGAGACAAACATCAGTAGAAGAGTGATGTAACACCTTCACGCCTCTTCCACCTGTTTTAAACAATTCATCTGCTATCCACATATACCTGTATGTGGTTGCCATCAGCCACAACCACGTACTCCTGTGGAATCAGGTGAGGCACCCCGTCCTGTGAGATGATGTACTGGACCTGGAATGACCCCTAACTGATTACTGAGAAATTCTCTTTGTACCATAAAACCAATATCGGCAACATGGTGGTGTACAACGTCCTCTTGCCCCTCACACACCTGGTTGTCCCCTGTCATCAGGTGCTGAACTGTCTGCCCGTCGATGGTGGTGATCTGTTGAATGTACGTCCCCTCGTCCTGATAAAGCACGCAAATATTTTTGGATTCAGCTACAGCAACAACAAAAGCCATGGATTGCAGATGGCTGTCATGGCCCAGTTTGCCTTTGAGGTAGTACCTGTTCTGATGGTGCCTGCTCCTCTGCAACAATGATGTGCTCCTGTCCCAGAGCCTGCAGCTGCTCTGGGGTTATCACTGTCTGGTGTGCCTGCAGGGCTGTGTTTAACATGAAAAACAAGAATGCAAAAGTTATCAATGTGGTCAATTGCTTCTAGCCTCAAGCTGGATGATGCCAGTAGCACAGGAAAGAGCTGTTTTCGCACTGTAAGGCCAACTTAAAATCCTTAAATTTTCAGTGTAAGTGAGCCGTATAATTCAGTGCACCATTAATTCTTGTTGTGCTTACTGACCTTGTACCAATCTTGACAGGAATCTGGGAATCAGGTATCTTTCATTGGCATTACGGCAATTTACATTGTGTAATGAAACTAAGGTGCAAAATGGTACACAAAAGAAAAAGAAAAAACAAAGAAAAATCTAAATGTAGTGTGGTAATGTGATGAGCTCTACGCTAAAATGTCTGTCTCGATGTGTGAGTGCGACTATGGTAAACGACGAAGCTGCTACACTTGATTGATTGTTGGACAATGTCTTGAAGTTGCTCCTGTATGGGTTGCAACCTCAGGCAACATAAGATAACTAATTATGTGGTGCTGGCAAGCGACCATCATCCAACATCTAGTCAGTGTTACCCTACGAAGGTTGGACGTTTTTAGGTTTTTAACATGAATCCAATTTTCAAATCTAAATCATAATTAAGTTATTAATCAAATGTTGGAATACAACGTTGTTCCAACCTCACACTAACTAACCTGTTCATCAGTATTGGGCCGTATAATGCGGTGTACCTTACAATCCGCAAAATAAGGTATCAGAAAATCTGGGGGTTCTGTTGCATTTTGATTCCTTACACTGCAGGGTTGCGAGGGCCTCTTCGTCGCTATTGACGATGATGGTCTGCTGAGAGGTGGCAGTGCCATTCTTGCGGTCAGAGTGGTCCTGGTTGTGGAGCCTTTCCATGTGGAACTTGAGATGGCCATTACGGTTGAACCTGATGAGGCAGAGAACAGGGTCTCATTTCTTTCCTCTGAGCTTTGCTGCACGCAAATACTCAGGTTAAGGTTGGAGATCAACTTTGATCCGAGAAGTGAACTTGTTGGTGCTCCCACCTCTGTCCACACAGTTTGCAAGCAAAGGGTTTCTCGTTGGTGTGTGTCATCACGTGCCGACGCAGGTCCTTCTTGTTCTTGGAGGCAAAACTGCAGGTTGGACATTTGTGAGGGCGTAAGTAGGAGTGGCGCTCCATGTGGGCCTACATGAAAAAAACAAGTAGTTTCAGAGAAAACTTCAGAGAAAACAACATGCTGACATGTTGTCACTGTAAATGACAACTTTAGTGACCAGACCAGAAGTGAGTGACTGACTGAGCGGGACACACCTTGACCTCGGGCCAAGAGGTGGAGGTGAAATCACAGTCGGGACATCTGAAGGTGTTGGGATCCAAGTGCGCCCTCTTGTGATTCTCCATGTCAGAGCGACCGTGGAAAGACTCCATGCAAATGCGGCAGGAGAACCTCTTAGCGCCCAGACCGAGAGATCTTGGTGTGGACGGTGAGGATGAAGTCTCGCTGCTTAGCTGAGAGGACAAACAGTGCCCCATCAGGTGGGAATGCCCACAGAACTAACCAAGACGACTGTCTTGGATATTGTTAACCAATGTCTAACTTTACCTCCACTTGCTGTAAGACACCATCGGGCAGCGCTGTGGTCAGGTATAGCTTGTCACTCCTCATGCTCTCTGATTCAGAGACCTCCATGGCCTGTGAGGGGCTGTCCTCAGCGTTACTGCGCAAAGAAGTCGGACTCAGTGAGATGCTTTGAAATGTGGAAGGCAGGAGAGTGAGTACAGGTACATTTTCCTTACCTGTACCCAGGTCCCTGCATCTCCTCAGATGCTTGTTCCACCACACTGAATTCTCCCTCTCCTGCGTCGTAGGTCTCAATGGCAATTTGTGTGAGCTCTCCTGTGTCGGACGTGGCCGCCTCATAAGCTTCTTGCAGGACAGTCTCACCATTCTCAGAAACGTGGAAGGTCACCACCTTCTGGGGCTGGCCGGGGGTAGAGGTCACCGCGCTCCACGTGCCCTTTTCCAGAGGTTTATCCTCTGATTTCAGCACTGCCACCTGAAGAGCACAACAACGATTCACTCACTCACACTTTCTCACATTCTTCAACTGGCCAACTGAAGTTCGACAGAATCCAGGTTCATCTTAAAGCTGCAGATACCTGCAGGGAGTTTCCAACCAGTTCCCGGGCGTTGCTCATATTCAGCAACAGGTCCAGGGCATTCTGGGCTGACAGGTCACTGCACTCAGCTGAGGAGAGGGTTGGGAAAAGAGTCACTTTCTGTCCCAAAGGAGTACCACGACAAAGAGAAGAGCACCTTTATGGATGAGTCGCTAACCTTGCTCGTAGATGATGGTTGTATTACCCAGTGCATCCTGGGACACAGAGGCATTGTCGATACTCTGCATGGCTTGCAGTGTAATGGGATCGACTGCAACCTGGCAGCAGCGACAGAAACATTTGATATCGCAAAGAACCACAAAAAACACTTCTACAGATCGCAATCCCCTTGGTGCACTCACAATTGTGTTCTGCATTTCTTGCGTTCCCTCGTGCTGCTGTTTGAGCTCCTCCACTTGCTGCAGGGTGAGGAAAGGCCTACGTCGCCTCTTCACGGGCTCCTCCGGGTGTGCCACCGCCCACTCCTCAAAGGCCTCCGGGTGGCGACACTGCACATGCAGACGCAGGTTCTTCCTGTGCTTGGTGGTGAAGTGGCACATGTTGCAGGAGAAAGGCTTTTCTCCTGCACAACAGATAACACACCGCATGTTCAGAACATCACCACAAATTTGGCTTTAATTGGAGTTGTTCTGGTTTCATCACCTGTGTGCTTGATTGCCATATGCGAGACAAAGAATTCCTCCTTGGACGTGGAGTATTTACAGTAGTCGCACTTGAAGGGCCGGTCGTTGGTGTGAGACAGCTGGTGATTGAGCAGCAGCTTCTTGTTGTCACACATGAAGTCACAGAACTCACACTTGAACCTGCAACGAAGCAGAACCATCCCTCATTTACATTGCAATGACAGAATGGTGTCTATGAAATGGAGTGACAGGAAACATTCAAGACGTGAACACTCACTTGCTGTCCTTAGAGTCGCCGAGTCTTTGGATATGTGTCAGCAGGTGCATTTTGAATGTGTATCGCTTTTTGAAGGATTTGCCACACTGCAGAAACAGACATTGACTGAATGAGTCCTGACTCAGAAACTCCACTGAGAATCTTATGCATACTTATTCAGAAATGTGTGTGTGTGTGCGAGTGGGAGTGTGTGTGTGTCCATGCTTGTCTTTGTCATTCAACAGTCTGCTAAAAGTAATTTTGCAGTCATTATAGGGCTGGGCGATTTGGCCTAAAAAAAAATCTCAGATTTTTTAATGAAAAATTCGATTTTCGATTTTTTTTTTCAATGCACTTAAAAACAACTGCGGACATCTGACATACTGTCATAGTGCATCTTTATTGTTGTGGTTATCCTCAGAGTTCAAATGCATACGAACAATCCAACATAAGAAGTAAATGAGGCTCTGTCATTCAGCAATTTCAAGCTTTTACCCAGGTTTAAGTTTTCAAAAGTGCAACAGCACCTTAACAGTACCTTAAAGGATCTGATTAGGAACAGATGACATGTCCGTGGTGGCAGAGTAAAACGCCACCTCCTCCAGCTCAGCGCGGATCTTTTGCCGAGTGACAGTGTACAGGTGAGGTAGCGCTGTAGCGCTATAGCGCTGCCTCACCTGTATACGTATACGTTGGCGAAATACTTGCGACTGGGTACAACGTACCTTGCATCTAAAACTTTCAACAAGTGATTAAAGCCTCGCTTTTCAACATAATAAACTGGCAACATGTCTGTGGCAATATAAGACGTGATGGCCTCTGTAATCGCTTTCCAACGCGCTCCATTCTTATCATAAGGCACACAGTTTGTAAAGCTCTCAGGAAGAGTCATTTGCTTTTTAGCCGGTGTACTAGAGCGATTTTTTGCCCAGCCCAAAGTCATTATGGCTTTTACTGTTAAGCAAGGAAATGGAATCAATACTGGAAAAACATGGTGGTTTGCATTTACATTTCAGTGGCTCACCTTGTCACACATGTGTGGTTTCTCTGTGCTGTGGGTCTTCATGTGCTGTGTGAGCCTCTTCTGCATGGGGTAGACTCTGTGGCAAATTGGGCAGGGGAACTCGGAGACTTTGGGCACCTGTGGCACGAACACGATGGGGCCCAACGTGAGAGGAAAGAAATTGTGAGGGAGACAATCACACTAAGACAGCACAAGTGCTGCTTTAACGATGCAGTGTTTCGGTAGAAAGGAGTGACATCAATCTTGTCAAGATGAGGACCTTACCGTTTCCTTCTTCCTTCTCCTAAGTGACAAAAGAAAAAAAATCACGGTCAATTTTGTTTGACACAGTTTCTACAGAGAGAATCAACCTTTGTCTCTTAAGTGTATGTGACACACACTTGTGTTTGTTGTGCACGACAGAGTGGCGGATCACATCTTTTTTGTAGACACTGGAGTAGTCACACTTCTCACACTTGAATGGCTTGGTACCTTCATGATTGAACATGTGCTCCTACAAAACAGCAACAGAGGAGTTTTTAAGTACTGTGAACCGTGCAACATGGATCCACGCCCTGGGAGCCGGCGTGTTGTGAGCTTATGTGGTGGGTCAGACCTTGAGCGAGGACCAGCGCTTGCAGCGGTAGTTGCATTGAAGGCACTTGAAAAGCTCCGGCTCATTGCCCTCGTGGGAGTCCACGTGGAAGCGCAGGTCCTCTTGAGTGAGGAAGCGTGAGCCACAGATCCAACAGTAATGAGGCCTCTGCAGAGGCTTGAGGGACTTGTAGTACCGACTAGAGGGCAAACAAAGGCATTCTTGTAAGAGTGATGCAATGCTGTTACCAAAATTGATTCTCTTAATTCCTCCAACCTTACTTGCGATTGATGTATTTCTTGTATTTCTTGCGTAGGAAGCGTTTGGAGGGTCGTCCTCGTTTCCTCGGGGTGTACTCCTCCGGCTGGGTGTTGGACGAGGGGTCTTTGTTCTCCGAGTCAGACTGGCTGATGGCAGCCTCAGCTGGCTCTGCGTGGGTGGTGTTTGAGGTGCCATTGCTGAGGCTGGAGGAGGTCGCCTCCTCGGGTGCACCAGAATCAGCACCAACTCTGGGCCTCTTATTAGCACTCTCTGCCTCTGTGACGAACAGATGTTTCAGGATGAGTTGGAGGATTTGTAGGACAGGAACGCCTTAGCGGCTCTTGTGCAAAACCACCTTTATTGCTGTAGCCTTCCTCAATCAGACTGTACTTCCTGGGCCGGCCGACCCTTCTCCGAGGGCGGCGTGGAGAGGAAGACGAAATGAGAGGAGGGGGCTTCTTTGGAGCAGGCGCTGCTCTACCTCTGCTGTCATCATCTACTGGGTTGTAGTCGCTATCCTCTGAGAAAAAAGAAATGGTGGAGAGAGAGATAAGCAACAACAACTTTCAATCTTCCAGGAGACTGATTAGCTAGAAAAGAAATTTAGGATAAAATTGGTCTCAACATGTAACGGTTAGAGATATTAGCATAAAAATGTAATATCGGTATCAGATTTTTTGGCTTTAAAACCGATAAAATAAAAACTGATAAAAATAAAATAATGCGTGCGTTACACTGAAATAGTGCCTATGCGCTCCTGAAGCGTTTACCGGCGCACATATCGGTATCGGCGGATATCGGTGTCAGTAAATTGAGAGTTGGACAATATCAGCATATCGGATATCGGCAAAAAAGCCAATATCGGACATCCCTAGTCTAAACTTGTAATGGATTAGAGTTTGAACTGCAAAGTAGACTTCCAAATTCACCTTCGGGATCATCAATTGCTCCCGCGTCCACAACATCGTCCTCCTCTTCCTCCGCCTGTTGTGGTTGCGAGTCGGCAGCCCTCGCCCGTGCTGTCCGCTTCTCCTCCGCCTCCTCTCGCTCCGCTTGGCGACGGGCCATGGTCTCGCTCTTCGGGGGGCGACCACGCTTGCGCTTTTTCTGCGTTTCCCCTGCAGCTCAACAGAAGGAAAACTCAGACAACCGGCCGTGGCCACAACTGCCTTCACAGTCATCGATCATCTAGTCTGCTGAAGTACCTGCCGGTCTGAAGTGCCTGTCCTTCATGTGGTTGATGAGGGTGTCTTTGGACGTGCTCTTGTAAGGACACATCTTGCACTTGAACTGCTGCACTATCACGACTTCCATCATTTCCTCGAACTCTGCCAGATTTGGGCGATTGTTTCCGGAGCCTTCAGTCGCCGGGGATGACTGCGTCTGGCTTGCTGTTCTAGCTTCGTCCTGTGTCCCCTGGGACACCTGAGGCTCTTCTTGGCTCGGGGAGCACTGCGAGGCAGCCTCAGGGTCTGGATTTGATGTGTAAGTACCACTGCTACTGATGTAGAGCCCGGGCTGGCTTTCGCTGCACTCTGATGCCTCTGGGGGAGCCCTGTTACCTGCCGTGTCTGCCTGAGGGTGGTCTGAGGAGGAGCTTTCATCTGCGTACAGGGAGGCCTCAGGACCATTGCTGCTTTCTGTGTAACAGGAGTGCTGGGGCTGCTGCTGAGAGCGCTGAGGGCGATTAGGATCCTGGTCTTGCTCGTCGTCGTCATCATCGTCATCATCATCATCATCATCATCTCCCGCCTGGTATTGAGAGCAGCCCGGCTGCTCCGAGTCTGCGGCTGCGACGCACTCTGCATCATACTGCCGGCAGGTTTGAGAACGATGGTCTGCGCTACTGTCGATGTAGCTGCGCGAGTGGTGCGGCTGCTCTCCATCGTCTACTGCACACTCGAGGTAGCCCTCACTGCACTCCACGACATAGTGGCCACGGCTGGTGGGGTTCGAGTCGGCACCGCTGCACTCTACATACCCAGGAAGGTCCTGGTCGCAGTTGTCCCCACTGTAGTCGGGGAATCCCGACTGGGATCGTGTCTGGTCGGGCTCTTCTTCTGAGCACTCCATGTATGAGGAAGAGGACTCTCCGGTCTGGTCTGGACCATCTGCACTGCACTCCATGTACTGCGATGGGTGGGAGTGTTGGGGCTGGTCAGGCTGACTGCTGCTGCTGCTGCTGTCCTCAGGATATCCAGAGTGGCCAGGCTGATCGGGTTGGTCTTGAAGGTCTCTTTGATCCAAACTAGTAGAGGTTGGACCTTCAGCAAGGGTGGACAGGGCTGAGGATGACATCTGGGCTACAATAGACAGGAACAAAAAGACGGTTTACAACAAGACATTTTAGATTATACTTGAATCGCTTTATCTGCGCATTTAGACTAAAAAACACTTACGATCGTCTGGCCCTTGTAAGATCAAGTACTGAGTCGTCTCTGCACCTCCATCTTCTGCACTAGTGACAGCTATGCAGCCTAAAGGAGGCAACAGAGGAAAGGAGCATAAGTCCTCCAAAAAAACGCAGAAAATATTGTACAGTGAATTTATCAGTTTTCCAGTTGCCTTAGATGGCACTGGCAATCACTGGATCATGTGTCCTTTACCATTCATGATGTCTGGTCCAATGGTGGACTCTATGATCTTATCTATAGCAGAGCCCAGATCCGAGGAGGTAGACGCAGTCGAATCAGACACCATCATGGTTCCTTCAGACACGGCGCTAGAGTGGACAAGCACTTGTGCCGACTCAGACACCAACACAGACTGAGTGACAGTGGACACACTGGATACGCTGGTGGACTGAGCCACAGAGGAGGAGTCTGGGAGGTGAACAGATGAAATTCTGAAATCCGTGCTGGAACTGGTCTCTGGGATGAACACCTTTAAACATAAGGAGGGGGACGGATAGTGCTTCAGAAACATGTAAACAACTCTCTTGCTTTGTAGGTTTCATTGTGCTATACTGAGACAATTTACCACAAGTCCCTCTGAGCTCTGTCCCACGTGGCAGTCAGAGTCTGGGGCTGGTGCATGTGGAGCAGCAGCATCACTGCTGTCGGCAGACATGGCCTCTGATGATTCCATACCCATCCCGCTTTCAGAGGGCGCCTCCATCCCCGATGGACCTGCATCGCTGCTGCTCTCCACCTCGATCTCCTCTGAATCCATTCCTACCCCATGACACCAATTAAGTAATGTGTAAAAACAGATGATTAGGCTCTTGTATCTTTTATCTTCAGTGATTGGTTTCACAAAATACATTCTACATTGCTGCAAATTCATGAAAACATTTGCAGCAATACTTGCCATTTTCAGTTCATTGTCATGTATTTGTCTGTCTTCTGTTTATATTTGTTCTTTGCAGATGTTTGCAATGTGATAGAAACGACAACAGTGCGTCACATATGGCTATATGCAAAAACATTAAAAAACTCAAAAAGAGATGACAAGACAGACAAAACAAAGAAAAGATTGCATGACAATAATCAGCGATAAACGATTGCAGAGATCTGAATGAGACATCCTTAACAAGACCATGCAAGGAATATTCTTTAATACCCAGAGAGCATTGCAGGGTACTGACATTCACATAGTCGTCAAACATTAAACGATATTGTTTGGAGTCTATGACACATCCGTTTTATTTGTGTATATATTATTACGAGGGTACAGGGACATGTATGGTTTCCTGCAAGTGTGATCTGATGACGATAATTGCGCATCACCAAACTCAAATTTGACTCAGGAGCACTACATTGGATTTTTGTTCATCGTTGGCTGCTGTTTAACGTGAGCCTTAAGCATGACTTCTACGGCAATCCTTTCACCGGGTCGCGCGGAAAACCAGATAAACGTCGTTGTTTACAAAAAGACACAGCAACGACTGGCCGGTCACTCAGCAATGCCCAGACGCTGCGAGTGTGAAGCCTGGGGCGCAGTTCACGTCAGGGCAGCTACATCGTCACGGGTTAGCTAACGTTAGCGGCTAACAGCTATGAGCCAAGAATGATGAGACTGCAAAATACAAACACATGTTCAACTTCATTAATTTAACGATAATGTCGCAGGACCGACGCTTGTTTATGGTGATAAAGACGTTTGGGGACCGGCGTCACAAGTACAGGGACGGCGTAGGGCCATGTCACTTCAGTGAAAGCTAGGCGCTATTAAAACGGGCCTAGCTGTCCTTCCTCCTGCCTGCGCCGCGTCGCCATTTTCCTCCTAGCAGCGCCCTTTCCACTCAGGCATTCTCAAAGCTCTACTGGGGACCTCGAGGGCCTCAGCCGCCGCAGACCGCCCTTTAACTCTCCCTGAAGAAAATGAAAACATTGTTTGACCGACTCACGAGAATCGCCGCGATTTTTTCTTACCGTCGATTAACAAGAAGAGGACGATCTCCCGGTGCGAACGCGCTAAACAGCGCAGCGATTTGGTCGCGATAATTGTTACTTCTTTCTAGTCGGGCGCCATGAGTATCTCCTTGCTTCCTGTCGATGCAACCGGATCTTATTTATTGTTTTTCTGCCGACAAACAAACGGAACAATATTTTTTTACAGCGTTATTCTAACATATTCCAAAGGCTGATCATTATTTTAAGCGTTAGACTTGTTTGGCCATAAACTCGCTTTTAATTTGTCGTATTCAAACACTCGGCGCACTATTGTTTTTGGAGGAAGGCGTGTCACGCACTTGAATGCGGAGTAATCCGCGCTGTAGGTCACTGCTCATTCGCAACCCGTGTGAGAAGGTCCAAGCTATCTCCAGCAAAATGTCACATTTGACTGTAAATAGTATGTGTCGTTCTTTCTTTAATAGTCACCACTTTACGTGTGGTCGTGAAAGCAAGCTGGACCACCACTTATAGAGGCGGTCCAATGAATTGCTCTAATGAACCACACAGGCAAATGCAGTCTTGATATCATGTTTAATGAATTTAAAATTAATCTTCCATACAAAACATTGGTCTCATAAATAATTTCAGTGAAGGAGACGTATAATGCCTTCCAGTGCAACAATTTGGCCTCAAAAGCCCTCTGAAAAACTACAAACATGGAAAATAATACCCAACAATCAAGCATTTGAGAGCAAAAACAACAGATATTGCTATAAATAAGAAAGTAATCCAGTACTCTTAATCTGAACCTGCCAGACAGAGAAATAGTTACACTCATCTTTAATCAGCTGCAGTTACTGCTTTTGGAATTGTTTGGTGAATGGTTGGACACCCCAAACTGTGTTCACATATGATCTGACTATGGTCAGAGCAGTGCCCGAGGTCAGTCATACTTTGATTTCCCAAAGCAGGCCTCTCAAATCGGTTGCTGGCTGGTACTGAATGTTTTGACAACCAGCTGACATCAGTGACAACCCCCAAAATACACATACTGCTGTCACATTCTCCTCGACACCTTCATAGGAGAGAGACATGGGCTCTGCCTTTTGACAACACTTCATATCATGCCCACAGATGCAGGTTTCTGTTTTAGTAATAACGTTTTTAGGAATCTGAACACTTGAGGAGGTCGTACTTCACATAGCCCACACGGTCCACTTGCCTGCGGGAATTCATTCGCCAATAGAAGCGATCCCGGCAGAAGTAGATGTAACCTGGAATAGAATTTTTTTGATTAAATGACTGTACAATTTGTACAAATAAATGCTACATTTGTCTTATTTCTTTCTTTCAGATAAATCTAGGAAAATTATCTTTTTACCTCTGTACTGGAATACATCATGAGCATCACTTGGGACGCCACCAAAGGCTGTATCTGTGTAGCGGGGGTACCCTTTGTCAATTTTTTGGGCCTTCACATCAAACCTGTTTCCATAAGACAAAGCCATACATTAAGTAATGCTGACATATCTAAATGAAAACTCAAAATTTATCACTGGTGCCCTGATATTAATACATGTAAAATTATAAATCCTATTTCAGCTCACCTCCAAAAGTTCTCTCCATTGAAAATCAACACTTTGCCTTTTCCCCTCTGTAATGTACCATCCACTCTCTGAATAGTACGTGGAAGCCCGAGCTTTTCAATGCTGCGAGGACCAAGAACACTGTTTCCAGTGTAGACCCAGAATCTGGTGCCTGTGAGTAAAATACAGGTTTATGTAGTGCTGTTGATAATTTGTCATCGGTACCAGATACCCTTATGTACTGTACATCCAACGGACGCGCTTTACCTGAGAAGAAGTATAGTTTCTTGGTCAACATGTCCTCAAAGGCAGAGTCTATGACAGCAGGCAGTGCTGACCACCTCTCAGAGATGGAAAATGGACCAGCTAGTCCTCCATCCCTCTTGCTGGACATCCTCCAGTAATGGCTTAAACAAGAAAACATTAACAATGTTATCACAATGATGCTGCAAATATGTAGAGGAAATATTGTATATATTATCATTATTCTTAAGGCAGGTTGTCAGACAGAGGATGTGATTTAATTACCCGTCCTTGAAGAAGTGAAGCTGGTCCTGGATTACAGTGATGGTGTCAAATTTGTCCTGTTGGCAAGCTTCGATTGTGGGATCCACAGGTTGGGGAGATGTTGCAGGCGTGGGCTCAGGTGTAGTGGTGGTTGTGGGCTCATCGGGGTGTGGGTGCGCGGTAGTGGCGGGAGTGTTGGGCTGTGGAGGTGTGGGCTCAGGGCCTGTTTTGCCTCCTGTGGACACATTTTTGTCTGTTCAGGACTTTGTAAATAGAAATAAGAGAAACAGCAGCAGCTAACTGTCTGACGGTAAGATGACACACCATAGAGATACTGAATCCCCTCAATGTCATCCTCATGCAAGGAGAAGTCTTCCACATAGCTGTACATGGGATACATCAGGGCCTCTCTGATGCTGGAGTGATCAAGTCCAAGGGCATGTCCAAACTCATGGGCTGCTACCAAAAACAGACTGTAACCTGGGACACAAAGAGAGTAGGGACGACGAATGATGAGCTTACATATGGATTGTAGCACGTATGTGTTCTTCGCTATCTTTCACAGTACCCACCACGGTCAGGACAGAAACCCCACTTTTTGTCTTCATCATAATCGTCCGTGGTACCGCACCACAACTTTCCATCACCTCGTCCCTCAGTGGTGCAGGAGGTGTACGACTTGCCCATAAACACAAACGGGAAGTGGCAAGGCTCTCCCTCTGAATTACCGCCAATCACAGCGATGTCTGTCCAAAGATGGGACACTGATGAGACACTAAAACAAACCACCACACCGCCACACGGCATTATTTACACACTACGGTTGCTGTTCCTCACCACGACTGGGACAGAATCCATATTTTTTGTCGGTGTCAAAGTTCTCAGTGGTAGCACACCAGCGGTAGCCATCACTGCGGCCCTCTGTGGTACAGCTGTCATACTCGTCTCCCAGAAAGGTAAAGGGAAAGACACATGGGGCTCCATCAGCATTTCCTCCAAATGTGTACAGGACTGTAAGAGAGAGAATCAAAGGGAGAATGAGCAGAGAGGTAAAGAGGGTTGTCTCATCTGGTAGTAGTTTAGCTTGGATGAAAGGATTAACCGCCAGACTTACGTTCACTGGGGCAGAAGCCATATTTCTTGTCCTTGCCAAAGTCAGCAGTAGTGGCACACCACGGCAGGTTGTCTGTGCGACCATCGGTGGTGCAGCTGTTGTAGGTTTCACCCTCGAAAAGGAATGGGAAGTGACACATGGCGCCATCTGCGTTCCCGAAGCGAGTCTTGACAGCTTGTGAGGAAGAGGTGCATGTATTATTTAATGTAGTGTAAAAAAGAAACAGTAGAGGGAGATGCTGCCACACGGGTTGGTGATTGCTATTGCTGTCGCATTACCTGGTCCTGTTCCTAGCGTCCAGAATTCATCATCATCAAAGTGGGCATCTCCCTGAAGACCCTCCCCAGGGGGGTATGCATGGGCCAAAAGGCCGTCCTTGCCATCAAATGGATATGGGTCCCCGTGATCTGAAAACAAAATGCAGAATCTGCATCAATATTCCATATACTGTATGTCTGATGGTTTAAATACGTGTTTGGCAGACCAACACACTTGGTCCGCGAGACATGCATGCAAATTGTTGTAAGGGACATACCGGCTTTTCCAAATGAAATCATAATGTCAGCGGTCCCATCATAGAGGCGGGTGAAGGTCAGCGGGGTCACGTTGCTCCAGACCTTAAAGGCTCGGGCAAAGGCGTCATCGATCAGGGAGGGCTCCATGTCTGGAGAGTAGTTCATAATCCTGTGGAGGAGAGAATCGTGGAGCTTTCTGCCATCTCTTCAAATGTCTCCCACTCAGAACCAACGGAGGGGATCCTTTGGACATCATCAGATCGCGTACATTTTGTCTGCTCACCTGTAAGTGATGTCATGATGGTCCCATTTAAGGTCTCCATCAAAGGTCTTGTAGTTGGCTACGTCAGGCACCCCACATCGCGGCTGTCTCATGGCATCAAGGGTGGACTTGTCCAACTTTCCAGTCTCCTCCAGACCCATCTGCCTTTGCATTCGCTTCAAAGCTTTGGCAGCAGACACCATAGACTGGAAGCCAGCACGCTGCTCTTTCTGTATGTAGCCAAACCTCTTCAGGTAATCCTGGAGAAGAAGATGAAGGTAGGTAGGTACTCTAAGGATTCATTGATCTATTGATCCCAGAAATTTCAAACTTGCAAAGATGCGACAATACACTTATGAGCTCAAGGAGAGACCCGTTATGTGATCCAAGTTTGTCTGGAAAAGTATGCTACTGGACTAAATATTTCTCTGAAATGCCACATAATGATGGAAGCAGAAATCAAAGCTTTGGAGAATTTCTGAAGTATCTGCACTTCCAGGCTTAGGGAGCAACAATGAATCGCCGCACCATCCGCTACTCACCTCTGCCAGCTCAATGTCAGTCATGTTTTTGATGACGTCTCCAGGGAATGTGACAAAGACCGACTTGACGGGAAGGCTCCATCCATCCTGCAGGCTCATCCCCCAAACCAGCACAACTAAAGCAAAGCATCTCATGGTGGAAAACCACTCTCAGTGCCTTAGTCAGAAAATTCTTCTCCTTGACAGCAAAAACAGGGAAACGCTTCTCAGCAGTTGATGTGTGAGCTCCTCTTTGTTTTGACCGGCCACTGGTTCTGCTTTGTGAGCTTGGTGTTATGCACAGGACTTTATACTGTGTCACAGCTTAGTCACTTTACCTCACCCCCTGCCTCCACTTAACCTCAACCCTCCCACTCACCGTACATCCTGACAGAATACACGGGTTATATGGACACAGGGGGATTTCCGAAATGTCCACATTCAGCTTTACCTAACAGTAAATGAATGTGGCAATAAACATTTTTTCCAGCACTATCTGATGATGTAAAGCACGCTGTTGTGACGGATATGACCAATTACACTGTAGCAAATCATTACAGTCACAGTAGTAATCTTCCATTTACAACTTCATTGCTGGCAAGTGTAAGACCAAATCATTCCAGATGCTGTTTTGAAGTCGTGACCTTACAGACAGAAACTCCAGATGGTCTGAAGGGAGCAACTCAGGAGAGCTCTGAAAATGTTTCCAACTGTTTGTGTTTGTGATGGTTTGACGTGCAGTCACAGTATTTCAGTTTACCACAGGGCCTCTCTTTGACACGTCTGTGTATATTTGACCTAAGTATCATGGGACCTTGCCAGACATTTCATATTTAGAGTCAAAAAAGTTGCACTAGAAGAACGTTTAGTTCCACTTTTCATAAATAGAGAATGATTTCCTCTTAAAAAAAAAAACTCAAACGCTGAATGAGATGCCAAACTAGGTCGGGCACAGGAAGGATTCTTCACAGCTGCGTAAATAAACGGCTCTATGTTTAGAAAATAAGTGAGGCTGCCTTTGGAGTAGAGCATTTTATTCATCAATTTTTGCAGTCATTATTTACAAAAATTGTTGTTATCATGTTTTCTATGCCAGAAGGCAGTGATTGGAGAGGGAACCAAAAATGGCCTTGCGTGCGAACAATATTATGGAACTTCGGCTTCATGTCATCCATTATGAGTGTGTGCCAATGATGATGCAACATCCCCATCACTTTGATCACTGATGTGACACAAGTCACAGCTATCATGAGCTCTTTGGAAATGAGCAAAGCCACAACTCTGTGTTGTGATAGAACTTCTGTATTTATGCCTCCAATGTCTTAACATTAAGCGGTGATGAGCATAGATGACCCATCCTGTGAAATCTTAACTTAACACGTAATATGTGCAGAAACACAAACAAGGCAAACTGCCACTTGTGGGCACATGTTGGTATGTTGCGGCTCTATGAGGAGAGTGTTGTGGGTCAGGATCTGTCCGAGGCAGCAGTTCATGATTCACTGGGCTCCCACATGAAGGCCAGAAGCCGCAGATGAGGGGCTTTTTGCTCTCCGCTGCTGCTGACATGCTCCTAATCTGGGCAAACACGTTTATCTAGTTGCTGATCTGCATTCTGGATGCGGGAGAATAATATCTCTCAGCCATCCTGCGTCTCCTCCTTTTAATCTGAGCAGCACCGTTTGTCCCCTGTATGTAGGTCACTGCATTCCAAGTGAAGTACTCTAATAGTACTTACGTGGAGGTGGGGGCTAAATCAGTAGAAACGAGGCAGAGGTGTCAAGATTGGGGGAGGATGAGGTCTTGATGAGGAAGACGTCCTCCCTCTTTCATCTACAGATAATTTCCTATTTGGGTGTGACGCACCAATCACTCACCGAGCCTGCCAGCTGATCTATTTTTACTGCACTTCAGACACAACATCCAATCTTGAACTGATTAAAAGCTTTTCTAATTTTTTGATTTTTCAACTCAAAGTTCCACAGTGCACACTGAGTGTGTACGCTGATGTTGTTTCTGTCGAAGCCCGGACTTGTTCTGGCAGGACGGTACACTGATGGGATTTAAACGATGTCATCAGCAGAGAGCACAAACCAGCCTTGTATGGGCAGGATAGTGATCTTAAACACTGATCTGAAACTGTGTCATTTTCATACTTTGTCAGTCGCATGTCATAGTAATGGATGTTGTTAATGAGGAAAAACATTGAGGGAGAAATGAAAAGGGAGTTGAAATCAGTTAAGGTCTTCTGCTTCTTCTGCTTAATATTCTGAAGATTGGTTGTATTTGTGACCTAATTGTGCACTAAGGAGCCTTCAATAAGTCACAATAAATGAAACCCATAAAACCCTAACCCTTAAACTCCCTTACTCATGCTCGGACCACGTCTACATCTGTCAGTCCAGGCAGGATCAGGCCACAGCTTTGTATTATTGTATCATTTGTGTGTCAGAGTGCGTGTCTTGCACTCTGACAGCCACCTGGAGGGCCTGCAGTGAGAAGACTGGCCCATAATCTCTGTGATATTGTAGAGACAGATGAGAGGTTGACAGGCTTCACTTCACAGTTCCCAAAAGTCTCCAATAACACCAAGGAAAGTCTCTGGGTTTGTTGCAAAAGGCAGCTTAAAACGCAGTTAATGTGGTACCTGGGCCGTGAATTCAAAATCTGATTCGTCAAAGAAACAGCTCTAATGATAGTATAGTATAGTATAGTATAGTATAGTATAGTATAGTACAGTACAGTACAGTACAGTACAGTATAATATAGTATAGTATTGTAATCACAGTCACAGAGGCCTGCACTGCTGATTATGAAGGCCCTGGGAAGATTAGATCGACCCTGGCAACACAGAGAGGCTAACATCTCATTTGACATCAAATCTATCACCGACATACACGTACAGGGGATGGTGCAGTCAAGAGAGATGCTATGATATGAAGAGCTTTGGGAATACTATTATTCAAATTCATGGAACAGATATTTGGATTTATGCTGTAAATGTTCGTCAATGATTCTGATGCGTTTAAGCCAGCAGACTGCTAGAGTGATATTGTAATATTGTAACCCTGGAGCGTATTTAAATGACTAAAAGACACCATAGATATTTTTGATATGCCAGAAGAGAACCAGTCTTATGTGGCAACATTGTCATATCTCTCTTGACGCACACGCACACTGAGTGTCACCCACACTGTTGTGGCTTTGTGTCATCTCAAATTGAGTCATCTGCACACATTTCATGCAGTTTTACGCCTTTGCAGTTGCAATCATCAAGTTATTTCTGTGTTTGTGGGGCTTCTGGGAGGATCTCCAGAGCTCCTCTGAAAACATCTGCCACTCATTTCACATGTCATCAAAGTTGTAATGAACATGGCTCCACACGTGTTAACAAATGCCACGTTTCATTTGACTCCTTAAGAGAGGGCCACGTCTGGAGCGCGACCTTGATAAACATACACTTTTGCTCCCGCGAAACGAACCTCACCGACATCATATGGGCTGTGGGCACACACACCACATCCCTGTCTGAGGCTGTCAAGTGCGTCATCACACAACTGGATAGCATCACCGCAGATGCGCGGGACGTCAAATAGCTGAACTCCACACTCCGACAGGCCCCGCCCCTCTCCATTGACCGCACTGACGGCGCTTTGTTGCCGAGTCTGGATGAAAACATTTCACAGGGACCTTGATATCAAAAACGGAGAGCTGCACCACATCTTGGCTGTCAAACTGCGGCGGAGTGCTTGAACTTAGATGTCATAACCTGACGTGGTGTAGAGGAGTGCGGCAGGCTCTGTTTAGTCTCATGCCACTGCGTTAGCATTTGCCGTTTATGCGCCTTCCTCGATGTTTCGAACACGCGGTTGAATACAAACATCGCTTCCTGTGCGCCACAGTGGATGTGGTGAGGTCCCTCTAGCTGAGTTGTATTTAATGGTGACTGGTTTGTTGACTTTGTGGTTGGACACAGAGACTGTGCAACGCACACAAACAAACACATGCATGTGCAAAGTACACGTTACCCAAGTGCCCCGTCCAGGTACTTTTCGCGGGCCTGCTGAGTATGCTGGGCCTCACTGTTGCTCTTAGGGAGTTTTCAAAGGCCACATCTCTGCCATCTGGCATTTCTTTGAGCCGCTGACGTTTATTTTTTTCTGCTTATATCCTGTGCGTGACCTGATCAACTTTCCTTGCAAAACAGTATCCCCGCATGTTTTTTACTGGCTACGCATTTTCTCTGACGTAGTGATCGTTACGCTGATCACATCGTATTGCAGCTGTCAGCAGGATATCTTGTGTTATGCCTTATCCCGGTGAGGTGGAAAAACGTGCAATTTCCATGGCAGAAGTAATGGTAGAGTTGTAGAGCGAAACAAATTGAAGATGCAAGGTGTTGCATGTTGGTCTGAGGTATCGATATCATCAAGGTGTCTCCCGTTAAGTATTTCCCAAATCACTGCTTACAGTATGGATGTGTTACACAACACCTTTGAATATGTCAACAGAGATTACTCAGGATAGGATTGGCACATAAATGCTCTCCAGAAATGATCCACAAAGATGTGACCAAAACTGAAGCAACCATGATCAAAACAAGGAATTAGTCCCACCATAAAAATGTCCCATGTCCTCAAGTGTCTCACAAAATGTGTAAAACAGTGGGTGCGCAATGAGTCATGCATCAGTATGTTTAGTTTGTCAAAAACGATTCCATGTGGAAACTCTAACTCAGCCGTCACTTGGGCCCGAGGAGTCAGCTGAGCCGGATCATAGCAGGACAAAAAGGTTCTTACTCATCAAACACAACCCGCATCAAAACAATCTCATTACCAGATAATTTCTCATCTCTCACAATTAGACCACTGCTGTAGATAATTATTAATTCCTGTCCCGTAAAGCAATAAACCAGCTCAATCTCATTTCTCAGATGCATAGATCGGAGCTCAATTTGCATAATTCCTGACAGTGAAGGATGGAGCGACTTCGATTGGCCGACTGATAAGAAAAACAAAGCACAAATCTGATTTCTGTAATTAATCATCAAACAACGATTTTCATGCGCAATCTCTAAGAGAAGAAGATAAGTTTAGAAATTTATCAGTGTCTTGTGCATGCGAGCATGCCACAAAATCGTACCTCATAGTACCTTGCTACATTCGACTCCCAACAAAACCTAATAGTCAGTTGGCGAATAATACTTCAATAAATGTTATCAGCCACCCACCGAGCAACACTGTGTTTCCTGGAGCCTGTGCTCATGTAACTGTCTCTGCTCATTTCAGTCCAGGTTGAATGATAATTGGTGACATTTTAATTGTTGTTAGAAATTGTTTCCAGCTAGAATGAATGAAGACTTGAAAAACAACAACAAACAATGATACACGAAACGTGTCCATCATTGTTTGTACTTTGTCTAATTCTGGAGCACATTTGTCCACACATCTGAGGTTCCAGCGAAGTGTGCTGATCAAAGTGCCTTGTTCACCAACATCATTAGATGTGCTTTGCTGGTGCAAAGCTGTGCTTTGTGTAAAAACCTGCTCCATACAGCCACCTGGATCTCTCCCTCCTCTTCCACCTCTCTTGGTTGGTCACTGACCACAAAACACAGGCTTCCCATGCTCCTTCTGTAGGTGCTCCACAGGATTGGCTCACTTCTGCTCTGATGGGTGAAACAGGATGTGACAGTGGTAATGACATTTTGCAACAATTTTGTATGTTGGCACAACTGTTCTCATACCAAGATGGCCTCCTAAACAAGCCTTCATGTGGAAGAAGATGGTGGTGCTGTTGATAGTCGCAGAAATACTTTCATGCAATGTCCTGTCAATCAGCCCAAGATGACAAAGCGTCCGTTAAGATGAGTAAAATATCAGTGAGAAAAAATGGTCAAAGAAGGGAGTTGACCCCCCAATCAGGTGCAGTTGTTATGATTACATTTCTACTTAGATACACTGACCTGGATGACGCAAAACATTCATCAAGACAGAACAAAGACCATTTAAAATCCCATTTGATTGTGAGGCGTGTAGCTATGGGAATACCGTTAAAGGTGAGTTGCAAAATATTTCCATCAACAATCAATAAAGTACCTTAAATCATCATAGAAAATGTAAAACGCACCCATATTGGAAATTATACAATAGGTGAAAAATACGCCTCACTGGCACCTCCCATTGGTGCTGTGCAAATGCTAATGGATTGACAGAAATTATTTTTAGAAATGTGATAAGATTCTGGTCTGCATCTGATAGTGGGGAGAAAGCCTGTGAAAATGTATGTCAGGAGATTTGGCTGTAGGCCATGGAGATTTGCTGTGTGTGTGTGTGTGTGTGTGTGCGCAGTGAGGCGTTGGCTTGTGTGCACTGCTTGTTCTCTGTGTTACCAAAGTTTATTTTTCATCTTACGTTAAGGAGAGCTTTCACAACAATTCGCTGATTTGTTTACCACAATGAGTGATGACACTTGAGGGAGAGGCGGCCGAAAATCACAACGAACCTGCAGAGGTTTTTCGTGGTTTATTTTTCTGCCAGCGTCACCCAAACAAGCTGCTACCGGGCTGTCTGAGCAACACACCAATCTGGAAAAGCACAATCTAAGAAAAAGAGGGAGAAAAGAGGACCGGAATTTCCCTCCTCCTGTTAAAGGACAAGCAGCTGATATCCAGGGGGGAAGTGAGTCAGCCTCAAGTTCAGACTGGTCCAGACAGCGGTGGAGGGCGTATCGATCCACATCTCGATGATATCGATACCCGAGTTCTCAAGTTTGCTGCTGTTTTATCGGAGTGGCGACCCTCCTGTCCGGGTATCGTGTCACACGACTGCGCAAGCGCACTGTGACACGCTGATGCTGGGTCGAAGCCAGCTGCCGCCTGTGTAGCGGTTTCCCGTCAAATCGCTTCGTGACACACCGCGCTGTAGGCGCACACCTGCGGGGAACTTTTGGCCCATGTCACTGACACGGCGAATTTCTTAAGCGTCTCAAAAAAAAGGATGAAGGGAAAAAAAAGACAGACATATTTGGCGCAGTAAAGTCAATGGAGGATAGCGCAGCATACCGCAAATTTCCTCTGAAAGATAAAAAAAAATACTGGGTGTGTTTGAGACGCGGGGCGAGGGACGTCATTCAATAAGAAAGGGATGATGAAAGCGTAAGAGGTCATTGCTGGCTGATAATCACCTCGAGGTCATTATCAAACAACAATGACCGACGACAAGTACATTATCCCACTTATTACACTGCTTAAAACATTAATGAATAAGACAGTTAACAGAAGTAGTTCTTGACAAGGCTGCTTTCATTTCTCTGCAATAGTGTGGGCCACTTTCGTACTAGCAAGAAAATAGTGCCGTGACGGCTACAGGTACTCCGCTGTCCAATTGAAAACCATTTGAAAGGATAAAACAAGGACTCATTTGCCTACTTCGAGTCAGTATTGACATTAAACTCAATGTTTCCATTAAGTTGGACATTTTTGGGAACTTTGAAGTTAACGCTTCTGTCATTTCCACCGACGTGTGTCTGTGGCCGCGGCTTGAGACACACGTATCATACTTACCCACGCATCGAAAGTTTCATACTTCCCAAATATGTTGAAAATATTCTTTTTAATTGTCCATGTTTATTCTATGAAGAAGTGTAAAGCGGGCAACGGTACGTAAACAATCCAGAGTGGAACTATATGCGGTAACGACCAGTAACTCTTAGAGGACACCAGTAACGGCCAATCAGAATCCAGCATTCACTCAAGCATTGCTGTTGTAGTTCCACCCCTAAGAGACGACAACAACAACGACAACAACACACAAGCAACAACAACACTCATGACGACGACGACGACAACGACGACGACGACTTCCGATATTATGGGCTGACGGGGCAATTGAGGGTAGACGAATCGACCCTCAAATGTTCTTACTCAAAGTATGAACAACACCCTCTGAAATCATACACAATGGTATAGATTTTAATGAGCGAGTCTGTCATTAGTGTCTGTTCCCCGGCGACTCTAATGACAGAGAAGATTTACGGGCGCAGCAGGGGACGTGACTGTAATTTCTAATGGTATGGAAAAACACTTTTGAGTCATGAACCAAAGCCTGGAATCATACCTATGACTTTTCACCGAGCCGAGACAATTTTTGGACGCACCCTGCATTATATTACGTCCTTGCGTGCGCCTGCAGTGTATTGCGAAAATGTGGCAATGTAATGTCCTTACGTCCAGTACGTCTAATGGGGTTGAAATAATAATTTCCATTGACTCGATCTCAAAAGACTCACGCTGAAGATGATAATAGCCAAGTGTTTTAACCTCGTTTTGTGTCCTTAAATGACTAGATTTTGCCTTAACCTAAACTCAACAAAGTATAAAGATGAAATGTCGTGCTGTTGTTGTTGTTGTTTATTTCCTCAGACATTTAACAGAACAGTGATTCACCTCTCGCGAGTGTTTCAATGGTCCATGAAAGTGTGTGAAAACCTTGCCAGACTGCAGGAATGTCAACCTAGACGTGACCCCGTGTCCTCCTGTGGTGAGACCGTCTGGACACCGCTAACCAACCGTGGAGCAGTCTACGCCGCTACCGGCAGGTGGCGCTGCGGCACAAGGCCCCGATATTGGAGACGCCGGCAGGGAGCTGCCAGACTGAGGAGCGTTTATGGGAATGAGTTAACAGCTGGAGAGGGGGAGCGGGGAGGTGGATGGGGGGCATCATGGCGAAATAGTCTTTATAATGGAAAGTGTTTCTGTCCAGGGGGAGAAAACATGTCTGCTAAACCACAAAAACAATGTTAAAGTCCTGGTGTGTGAGCGGTGTGTCAAACAGGCTGCGTAGGGTCACGAGGCTGTGTTGTCCACACCATGGCGAGCGTTTGTAGTGATGTAAATCTAAAAACTGAGATCAAATATTGATGCTGGTTTCTAATTTTGTCAGCCGTGTTTTGTGAATAATTGATCGTGTAGGGGAAGCGGCTTTTATTTACCGCAGCCCTGAGGCCCTTTGTGTTTACACACACATACGCATCCATGTTGCCTTCCAATCAATATTCCACAGCCGGTTTGTGCGCTGGATTTAACAGCTTCTGAGGCGGAGCAAAGACAACGCGCGGCATGACGTTGAGCTTGACGCGATGCCACACGCTGCTCACCGTTGCATGCAACGTGCGTCTTAATGTGCCAACTTTCTGCTCGGGGTGGACGCAGATTTAGAGCAGAAGAGCAAACGCTTTATTCAGATTTTTACGCTTATTCGCCTTGGATGCGACAGCCGCGTCTGCTGCCAGCAAAAGCCCCATGCTGCCACGTTGGCCTGTCTTTACACAAACACACACACAGACACACACTCACTGCCTGACACAGATGCTCATTCAGCAAAGGCAGAATCCGACTCCCTCTGTGTGTCTGCACACACATACATGCAACATGACAGCGTGATGCATCTGGGTGTAGCGGATGTTGCATCATTCACGCTGTCATCCGGACAAAGGTGTGTGTGCGCGCGCGTGTGTGTGTGTCTCCAACATAGGATCGGCTCCCCTATCTAAACTCTGTGCCACGTTTCAGCTGCTCCCCCCCTGGCAGATCCTATGACCAACCACTCATGAAGCAATCATACCACGAGATGTGCGTTTCATGTGGCAAGGAAAATAAAAACAAAAACAAAGAAACCCTGCACTCATTCATGACTTCTGATCAGAGCTCAGTTGAATGAAAGTGCTCTTTTATATTAAAATTCAAAAGGAAGTTTACAGGGACATAAATATCATGCCATGCTCCCCCACTAGCTCCCATCTTCCTCCCTTCAGGCACTCTCCCTCCTCCCCCTCAGCCTTGCAAAGCCAAGCTTTCTGGGACTCTGGGACGGGGCAGGCTGAGGCGGCGAGACCTGCAGCTAATGTGCAGAGCAAAATGTGGGCTCAGAGGTGGGATAACAACGGGCAGCTGGATGGAGACAGACATGTTTACCCTCCAATGCAATACAAAAATTGATTCCTACTGAATTCTAATGATTGAAACTAACAGAGGACACACATACTCTGACAAACATATCACACACACACAGTTTGTTCCCTGTGGTGGACAGTTTTGCTGACATGCTGTATGTGTGAATATGAGGACTGGAGAGACACCTGACACCTCTGTCCTAGCTCTGTGGTTGAAGCCCACATCCGGCTGAAGGACGTGGGGGTTGCACAGATGAAGGTCACCTCTGCGCCAGCACGCCGGTGTTTCCTTTCCGTCTTATTTGAGCTCCTTATCTGCAGTCTGGCCCGATAAACTGTCCTCACATCTGAAATTCAACATGTCTTAGCCGGAAGTGTGGTAAGAATAGCCTCAGCGACGGAATGCCTCTGTTTACATACGTCATCGATTTACAAAAGCTTTTATCGTAACTATATATCACACCAGGCCAAACTTATGGCTGCCACATTTCCTGTTGTGCTCTGTTTGGCGCAGCAGTAACTCAAACGGGGGACCAGAATAACCAGAGTGAGGACAAACCTATGCGGAAGTTGCGCGATGACACTGCTCCAGAATGTTTTGACACTGTATCCCAGGCTAACACTGTCGCCGCGCTTGTGTTATGTTCACCGCATAAGTGCCTATTGGCGGTTGTCTCAAATGAGGCATTGATTGTAGCATCCGACACTCACTCAAATTTGCAACAGCAGGATCTTACACACACAGGCCATGTGCAACTGTCGCTCAGAAGCATTTATGACTCCCCGTGGTGCTGACATGGCCAGAGAGCAGGCAAAGTCTTCAGACATCAGCAAACTGGCCCACGGACCAGTGATTACAACAAGAAGAGGAAGAGGAGGCTTTGCAAGGAGAGCACCAGGAAATAAGAAGCTTTAAGTAAACAGAAACACAGACAGATTGTGGGTAAATGCACAAAGATATATGCTGTATTACAGAGCAAGTTTCTGCTAAGAGGCTTTTCCTTATCTCAAGAGTATTACATATAGAAAAAACTATTCATTCATACAGATTTATTCATTCATTCGAATCTGTGTGTGTGTGTGTGTGTGTGTGTGTGTGTGTGTTTGTGTGTGTGTGTGTCTGTGTGTGTGTTTGTGTCTGTGTCTGTGTGTGTGTGTGTGTGTGTGTGATTCATCTGTAATTCCTGGCTGGAGGTAAATTGAGGCTCCCCTATAGATATACTGTATATGTGTGTGTGTGTGTGTGTGTGTGTGTGTGTGTGTGTGTGTGTGTGTGTGTGTGTGTGTGTGTGTGTGACGTGCCCTCTTCATTAGCAGAGCGAGCGGGCAGACGTACAGGTGAGCCCCTCGTGCCGCTCTGGCCTCCCT
>OMPJ01040215.1:0-14672 GCA_900312935.1 Carapus acus
GCCCGCGTCACGCTTCGTCACGGAGCAAACATGAGCAGTTTAAAAATTATTTTCAACATATTTGGGAAGCATGAAACTTTCGATGCGTGGGTAAGTATGATACGTGTATTTCAAGCTGCGGCGACAAACACACGTCGGAAGAAGTGACAGAAGCGCGAATGTAAAAGCGGAGTACCTGTAGCCGTTACGGCACTATTTTCTCGCGGAGGCGAAAATATCGTTGCCTACACTTTTGCAGAAAAATGAAAGTAGCCTTGTTATGAACTATTCTGACAACTGTATTATTCATTAATGTTTTAAGCCGTGTAATAAGCGCGACAATGCCCTTGTCGTCGGTCATTGTTGCAGATAATCACCTTGAGGTGTCCCCCCCCCCCCCCCCCCCGCGTCGGGTGGTGGGGACACCTCTCGGTGATTATCAAGCAACAATGACCTCCGACGCGTACATTATCCCGTACGTGTAAATATCTCATACAACGTTAGATACCTGCGTCTTAAAATCTGGTGCGGCTTGTGTAAGTACAAAATTGATTTTCTCTCTAAAATTAGAGCGTGCGGCTATTAATCAGGTGCGCTCTGTAGTCCGGGAATTACGGTAATAATCACTCGGAAGTTTAATTAGAAACAAAATCTGGGTTTACAGTGTGTGGTTGGACCTTTGACCTCCACCATTGCCTAGCGACACTGCTGTCTATGCTCCGGCTGTGAGTGTTCTCCTGAATCTCTCTCTCTCATAAAGAGGGAAAAAAGTTCTTTAAATTGCTGTACCCATCTTACGAAATCCTGATACATTACATCTTTTGGGATATTTGCTTAGTTTCACTTAGAACCGCGGGAGGTCTTTAGGTGTGCCGTGTGTCACGTGCTGCCCCGCCCTCCCCCGTCGACAACTCGCTGCCAAGCGAAAAAATTGGCCGCTAACTGAGAAGATAATTGATGTTGATTTGACAAAATCATACAATAGATTACAATAATTGGTTGTGTTGTGAAATGAGAGTGGCAATGCAGGAGACAATGTAGTAGCAAAGCTGCCAAATGATTGCAAAGGTCAGTTAGTTGGAGCAGAATTGTGTGAAAGCCAGTTTGGTGTGTGATAATCTGAACATCCCGAGTACCTGTCAAATCTGGACTAGGGATACAATAGTGTAAAACCAGTATAGCACCTTTACTACGTAAGAGAGAGAGAGAGAGAGAGAGAGAGAGAGAGAGAGAGAGAGAGAGTGATTGTATGTGAATGTGTGTGTGTGTGTGTGTGTGTGTTTAGCTGTTAAAATGGGGCATGTATGTGGTTTAATTTAGCCGCAGCATTACAGCAAATGAATTCAGGTCACGTTGCAATCGACATGTCTTGGAGTCCTCAGCAGTTTGACAGGCCAAAATAAAGGACAGGGAGGGAGTACACCTGCGTGTTTTGGCAGTGCATTAAGAGCTGTACACGCATGTTTGTGTTAACTGTAACTACTGAGAAGTTCTAATTTTTCATTCCTGCCCCAATCACTCACAGCATTCAATCAATTAAAAATACACTGTGTTATCCTGACCCTGAACCAGTGCTTTTACTGACAACAGCATCTTATACCTTTTGATAAGATGTGACTCCTACTAGCTTCTGTTCTTTATTCCCCACTAACCCACTTATCCAGATGCATCCAGGTGCTGTTTTGATTTCACTGCTAAAAAAACCCTGCACACACTGACACTTTGTGCTCCATTGGTAAAGTGGGTTTCAGAGCTCATAGAAAGCAACAATTGAGTTACCAATTTCAGTGTATAACTAAACACAATAGATACTGCAAAGAATATCAGAATAAATATGACACATGAATAATATAATGTTTGTGTATGGTAGATGTCAGGCTATATAGGTCGATTCAATAGATGTAGTATTGGTATCTATCTATCTATCTATCTATCTATCTATCTATCTATCTATCTATCTATCTATCTATCTATCGATCTATAGATAATGGTTAGTCCTGTAGATTTCCTACAGTCTTTCTCACCAACGTCCCAACATTATCGAGTCATAGCAAGACCAGATTATTTCAAACTGTTAACTTCAAAATACAGTGTATATCTGTAGTGTTAGTATAATACACATGCTTTGTCTAGGCTTTAAATAGAAATGTCCACATTATGAGGAGATAAGTTATTTGTCCCTGACATGAGACCTTGATATCTGCAAAGTCTCCTGCCCTCTCTTTCTCTTGATCAGTGGCTAGTGGAAAGTAACTGGTATCAGTCATGTCATCACGGTGCCATTTCAAGGATCGAGTTTAAACAGCACTGTTTTGAGGAGTGGAAAGTGTTCAAGTGCCACCAAGTGCTTCTGAGCACAAACCATGCACACTCACGCAAAGCAATGTCATGTGCATGTGTTGCAGAGTGGTTATTTTGGGCCTGCAAAATGACCCCATTCTGAAAGAGTCAAAGAATCAAATTCATTTGAATCAATGTACTGTATGTGCTTGCCACCGATTGGACAAAAAGGTCCTCCTCCACGGTGGACGGTGTCGAGGATATGTGTATTCATAGTCATCAGCTCTTCTTCCCCTACATTTGTGTTTCAGAGCAGTAAATGTTGCAAGTGTACATTTGAGCTGTGGAGGCTGAGGGGAGGAGGAGACCATTCATAAACCACAGACATTTTAACAATGAGGAGACAGATTCCTGTTTCTTTTTTTCCCACTGGTGTAACACCTCCCACTGTTCAGTAGTTAAGGGGGTAACCATTTTCTGTATTCCCACCTGGGATGTGTGCAGAGTCGCTGGGCTTAATGTGTCCCGCTAATGAGCACTTTGGTGATTGGGGTTGCAGATGGGATCGCTTGCCCATCCTCCTCCTTTGTCTGACCTTGGTCTCGTGGCTTTATTGTGACACTCATGGTGGAGTGGGGATCTGACTCCCATGGCACTTTCAGTATTGCCCCAGAATGAGGTGAAACACCGTGATAGAAAAAAAGGAACAACAGATCAGCAGCTGTCACCTTTTCCCTGGCACCCTGTCCGCCCCACCTGTTGGCCTCACATGACAATCCTCTCGACATTTGCGCCCTCTACTCTTTCAAGCACTATTCGCCACCCTGTCACCGCGACAGCAGCATAGAAATTGCACACATCCCTGGTTGAAAGACCCCAGGAGGACAAAGGTGCACAACTGGAAGGAAATCTCACCAAGGATATAGCAGGTAAAAGTCTGACACACAGAGAGCGAGCTTGGAGGCTTTAGGGCGTTTCCATCTTTAGACGCTGCTGACTACTGTTGCTGCCATTCCTGGTGTCCTGTGAGATCAACTGGATACCTTCGCAGCCCCAGAAACGCTCACATTAAAGGCTGACTGCGGTTCCATTCCGCCATCATCATCTCTCTTGCAAATGGTAGAGCCTTCAACATTTGCAGACATACAGATTTCTGGCGCCTTCTTCCAAACACCAGCATACTGCAAAGACGCTTCTGCTGAGCCACAATGCAAAGGAGTCCTGATCTGGAAAACACACTCACTCATCCTGTGTGAGTAGAGAACTTTCCCTGTTCCTTGTTTAGACAGCGGCTTGGAGAATAGCACAATAAGGGTGATGCATTCTCATGACTTCAGGCGTGAAAATCTTGTTTATTGTTTTTGTGCCAATGCGTTGCCCTGCTAAAAGTCACTAATGTTACTATGATTAGCCAGTAAACAGCACATCGCAGCATAATTTCATGGCATCATGACACTTTCATCTCCCTCCTGAATAGCACGAACACAGCTCACATGCAATTAGTGTTTACAATGATATCACTGAGACTTTGTAGCACGGCTGGTGTAACAAGGACAGGCCTCACATCAGTGTACAGTTTCTTTTATGAATACCTAATTTGACCACAGCAGCGACTGCATTTCATAAACATGTAGTGATTTACTGCTGAGTCATAAATAGTGCCATTTCCGATGTGGCATGTCCCGTCTCAGTCTGTGGGCTCTGGTACAAGTTTCTGTCCTAGTCCATGGGAAGCTCTAAAAGTAGTCCATCTCTACTAGCTGCACATGGCGATGTCACTCTGACACACACAGGCACACGGGACACACTGTCACACAGTGGGTGCAGTAATGTGGTCCTAGATGTTATTGTGATGCGGATGATCTGTGTGTGTGTTTGTATCCACGAAGATTCACTGACAACACGCATGCTTGTGTTACAGGAGTAAAGCCGGGTCACCTCGTAGTTTAGAAACGCTAGGATGCCACAAACAGCTGGATCCCAAGGACAGCCTGAGCTGCGAAAACCCCAGGGAATACTGCTACGGTGTGCCCGCATTCCTCCATTAATGCCATCAACTGTGAACATGGGGGCCAGCTGTCTGAAGCTTTTGCACAGCTTTAGGATGCAAGTGTGGCACAGCACTGGACAAAAATAGACCTGTTTCTTTCATCTTTTCCTCTTTGTGTCACTAACACAGAATCGCCCAAACCAGATGTAGGCGAGGCATGATGAGTGTGGTTATTCACACTTTTCAGTGCAGTCAACATTCACATTGACTGCAGCCTGCATGCTACAGGTAGTTACTATACAACAGCAACACTGAGGAAAACTTTTTGTGTCATCTCATATTATGCCAGGAAATGAGCTGCTCACCTGATTGGGAGATGTTGCATGTCAAAATCACCATCAGCAATATGGAAAAATAGCCCATAGCCATATGTAAATCTTAGTCGTTCCGAGACAGTGATGATGTTCCTGCAGCGGCATAGAAAGTCACAAGATTGACATATAGGTTGTACGGTAGTTATATTAGAGGCCAGATTAAAAAAAAAAAAAAAAAAAAGTAGTATCAGAGTATGAAAGTGGTATCAAATACTGTCAGTGCTTTATACTTCGCACTGGACGTTAATGTCACAAATCAAAACAGCACTCTTTAACAGCACTGGGCCACTCTTCTTGTCAACATGCCTTCAAAATGAAGGCTCTCCATTTTGGGAGATGTATCACATGTTCCATAAGTAACTAAATTCTCAGCCAACCTGACCTATTAAGAATGAGCAAAGTTGACAGAATAAGGTTAAGCACGGGCCTCCATTTTAGCCATTATCTAGTCCAGTGTTCCCCAATGTTTTTTTTTTAGCTGCGGCACACATTCAGCCGTGAGTGGTCAACCGGAGTGGTGGGGTGGGGGACACTAGTCTAATGTCTGAGTTATCCAGCAAGTCTGCATGTGTGAGTGGACTTTCACCTTTCACAGAGTTCAACTGCAGGACAAACTATCACCTGACTCTGGTCTTTGGCATACAGTTGCAAAGAGACACTTGTCAAACTCATCCTTCAAAGTCCTGTTTTCTTACGTTATTAAATCTTTTTTCTGCCATTAACATGTCACTCCAACTTTTCTCCCCATCCCTCTGCCATCCATTCCCAATCTTTGGGTGTTGTGAGTGCGTTTGTGTGTAATTCTTATGCAATAGACCACACAATAATGAATCAGTTACCCATCTCTCTCATGTTATCGGTGGGCCGATATTATCGGACATCTCTACACATGACATATCGTTTGTCTCTGGATATTGTGTTTCATCTGAATAAATATGCATGAATATGCTCAAAAACATTTTTGGTGCTCCTATGCATGTGTTACCTCAGGTGGATATCATCCAGTCCAGATTGGTGACACCTTCAACAGACGGTACCAGGTGGTGTCGAAGCTAGGATGGGGCGCCTTCTCTACTGTCTGGCTCTGTCAAGACCTGAGGCAGGTTTCATCATGCAGAATACATTATTGTTGAGTTTGCCACTGTTGGCCTGGCGTTGGCTTTAGCAATAATTCCACTCCTTATGTTGTTTTATGTCCCACAGCAGCATAGACATGGTCAAGGCCTACCTACAACACACAGGCTGAAAATTAGTGAATTTAGAGAAGTAGTCAATATAAAAATGTGAAAAAGAAATCAAAAATAACTGGGATTTTTCACGGGGCAGTTTTAATCAATCCAGAAATTCAAAACATTAAGCCAGATTTTTCACATCTCCATTCTGTCAAATACATCTTGTGTGTTCGATAATATTTCAGTGACAAGGTGTCATCTGATTGTTTATACTAAAACAATTGCATTATTACACAATGATAACAAAGACTGTATGAAGTGAACATGCCAACCTGGTTAACATTTGTTGTTTTGCCAATGGAGGGTGGAATGTGATATTGAGCGGTATCAACATAGCTATGTGTGTGTGTGTGTGTGTTTGTGTGAGCAGGCTTGCTCAGCATGTCGCTGTGAAGGTGCTGAAGAGTGGACCTGGGTTTGCCCAGGCAGGACAGGATGAACTGGCGCTCCTTCGATGTGTAAGTCACCTCTTCTCTCTTTCTCCTCTCTATGCCACGTCTTCTGTTCCATACTTTTCTGATCTCAGTCCCGGCATTTGATATAGAAGCACACTGTCATATTATACCTCACAGATAGCAGTGCAAAGTCTGGTGTATACATTTACAAATCTATAGCACATCTGGATGAGCTCATTATGAGGCTCGCGGCTGGTGAGGCTCCGACTTCATCACAGTCAGATTTACAAACATGTGAACCATACAGAGTAGCTTATTCACTGTTGGATTGGTAGGATCATATGGGTTATATTTGAAAATAAATCTAAACGACATGATGCTGGTCTGTGCATAGAGTAGACATGCATCACATTCTAATACAGTGACCTCAGTGCAAATATGCAGCATATTTTGTCTTAGTGCTTGGATAGCAGTGTGTGGGATCTGATTACTCTCTCAAAGACACCCTGTGCCTGGGATCAGAGCCACTAGAAATCGGTCAGTGTTGGTCTGATCCCAGCCTCAGCCCAACATGTCCTTCTGTGAGAAACTGAATTCCTTAATGGTCCACAAGTGCCCAGGTTGCTGCGGGGCACAAGGTGTCAAAAACTTGTCTATCATTAATCACCATTGTGTATTTGAAGTTTGGTTGTATATCTGATGTTCTTAGTATCTTCTGCTGGTATGACATATTTGCTCATATCTCTTTCATCAGGCCATGGGTTCGAAAACCCGCCGTGCATTTAGTCCAAGAGTGGTTCAGCTGTTGGATGAGTTCAAGCTGGTCGGGGTAAATGGGATCCGTATCCTTTTTTTCCAGTGCCTGTTTGATATGTGGTTTAAGCGTGATCAAAGTCTGAGGATTGTTGTAATCTTAGTGGTTGTGGGTCAGATATGTGCTTGGTGTTGGAACTGTTAGGGCCTGACGTGAGGAGCTACCTGCTGTGCTGTGGGAATCCAGGCCTGCCCCAGCCTTGGGTGAAACAGATCATGACTCATGTAAAATAACGCCATCAGAACATGACCAATACCAAAAGTCTTTTTCAAATTGACATCCACCTTAATGCTTAATATTGTGTTCTTTCATCACTTAGGTTCTGGAGGGTTTGGATTACCTGCACACGCAATGTAAAATCATTCACACTGATATCAAACCAGAGAACATCATGCTATGTCTTAAAGAGCAGTCCCATATGATAACAGGGGGCAGCAACTTTTCCTCTATACTGCCAGGGAAGGAGTCAAAAGGTACAGTACTTGCTTTTGGTGAATTTAAGGAGAAACAAATACAAAAGAACTATTTTAAATCCCCTGGTATATTACTAACAGCTATCTTTTGTTGTGTTTTTATGAAGGACAGTGGACACCACGCTACTTAAAAGAAATTCAAGTGAAGATTGCTGACCTGGGCAGCTCCTGTTGGGTGGTTAGTCCCTTTCACTCACAAACATACCATCTGATGAAGATGTTTGGAACATCAGTTAATGAAATCAACTTGTGCCTCGATGAAGAGTCAATCATAGTTGCAATTTATCTCTTGAGATATACTATATGTCTGTTAACATTTCACAAAGTAGAATCCTTGTTTTCCAGTACAAACATTTCTGCGAGGAGATCCAGACCCGACAATATCGCTCCCTGGAGGTTTTACTGGGATCTGAGTATGGCCCACCTGCTGACATCTGGAGTGTGGGTTGCATGGTGAGGGAAGAGGGCATGATGAGTGCTTGAAAAGCTCATGAACCCTTTCATACCCAATGCTGCCTTCCGAGAACAAGTGTGGTGCAGGTGTGCCCAGCACACACCACTGTTCTGTGATTCTTTTGGCACCAAAGGTCGAAAACAGCAATACCAAGGCCACAAAGTATAAAGCAACAGGAGGACAGAATTTTTAGCAGAAATCATGCAGTATCAAAAATATTCATCTTAAATTGTTTTAAATTAAATTGTGCGGTATTTCAGTCAATACCGCACAACACAGGAAGTGAATGATGACATCAAATCCTTTTAGTCAGATTGTTGCATCTCCCAAACTTAACACAAACTTAAGTGTCGTTTTCTGCTGTTTTGGAGGCTTTTTTTCCCCTCTCAGCACAGGTCATCTCAGTGAACAACAGGTTCACATGCACTCATCCCCCATCATTAACCACGCAAACCAAAAAAATCTGACATAATCAAGATCACAGCCTTTCAACTTGGGTAACTTACTTTCTCTTGCAACCCTCCAAGACATCTCTACTGATCAAATCTCAAACCACTGTTAACAATGTTAGTGTTTCATGAGTGTGACCTCTAAGTAGCTCACAATGTCACTTTTCCTTGTTTTTTTGACTCTCAGGCTTTTGAGTTACTCATTGGAAAGTCGTTGTTTGAACCCAAAGCAAGCGCCAATATTTCGCTGGAAGAAGGTGAGTAATGATCACTCTCACAGTTGACAAAGAGGTCTCACACATAAGCATGTGTTGTGCTGACTGTACATTTTGCATTCACACTCCTCAGACCATATAGCCCAGATCCAGCAGCTACTGGGTAAAATTCCACCAGATATCGCATTCTGCGGAAAGTACTCAGCAGACTACTTCAATCGGCGGGGTGAGTGAAGACTTGTCACGGTTCAGACAAACGAGGACCACAATTGTGTCACATTTCACTCAGTTTATTGAACAGTTTTGACTACTTGCCAAAGGGCTGGGAGTCCAGGCGTAAAGCTGGCAGGAATCAGGCAGGTCCGATTTCAGGTGGGAGTCAGAGTGGTGTGCAGGCAAACAGGTCAACAGCGTAGGCTTTGCAGACGATCTGACACGGATGGGCTGCAACACAGGGCTTTAAATACTAGCAGACAGGAAATGCAGAGCAGCTGGCCGGTGACAAGAGCAGAGCAGGTGAAAGTGATCAGACACAGCAGATAATTGGAATCAATCACTGTTTACCAGGCAAAGAGAGAGAGCTCATGACAAGACTATTGACCCTCTGAGCAATATATCAAACTATATGTTGCTATGATCATGATACATGTTACATTCAGCCTCACTGATTACATAATACTGCGAATGAGAGTTTCAGATTCGCAAATAAAATCTCTGCAAGGCTGTTTGGTATCTGCACGTCTTTCTAAATGAGTGTTACTTTCCTTTTCTCCAAAATGTTTGATAGAACATTTACCTCTCACTTTTTTTCTGCTAATGTTTATCAGTTCGAAAAGGGACACATTAAATTGTCTCTCTCCTCCTACTGAGTAGCAATCCCCGCATTCATGCGAAAAAACTAAATATGTACAAAATGGGACACATTTTCTTGGTATTTAATCATTTATGACAGGTTACAGTAATCCATGCTTAATAATGTACATCAACACATTAATTATGTACATCTGATGATGGAAGAACTCAGATGACTAAAATGGTTGAATAAGTCATCAAATTGAATGACCCATGCAGTTGGGATCGTCTATATGTGTATTTCTCCAAAAGCTATTTCAGGTACCACTTGGAGTAAAATGTTTTCATGTATTACTAATAAATGTTTTCATGTGTTACTAAGACATAAGGCCATTAGTACAAAGCTGATCCTTTGCTGAAAGCTGGGATGGGATTGAGGTATCAGGTAGCAATCTATCACGTGTCCCAGTTGCATTATTCAACATTCCCAAACTACCGCACAGGAGTTGTTCAAATATATGAGGAAAGTGATGTGTAATTCACTCTCTGTCCCACAGGGGACTTGTGGCGTGTGGGACCTCTGCAGCCCTGGAGCCTGTACGACATGCTAGTAGAAAAACACCACTTTCTGCTGGAAGAGGCTTCACTTTTCTCCGACTTTCTGCATCAGATGTTAGATTATCGTCCAGAGAGAAGAGCCACTGCTGCTGAGTGCTGCTGCCATCCCTGGCTGACCTCCCTCACCGCCAGTCTGTGAGCCAGAGAGCGCATGAATATGAAATACAGGGTGACTGATTTTACATGTTGTACCCCATTGACTGTAAAACATTCTACGTGTGTATGTGTACATAGGTTGGTGCTTGTTGTAAAAGTTCAGTAGATATTTCACTTTTCTTTTATAATGTGATGTATCATTTGTAAGAGATTATGTCACAGCAAGTAAACACTTTTAAATCTGTTTTCATCCCATCTCATTTCACTCATGATGAAGTGGTTTGGATTCCATGTACATTTCAGTTTTCTCCAAAGTATGTCCCAGCAGATGTGAAACTATTTTGCAATGAAATTTAAATCTTTTGTATTGAATATTTCAGCTTTGTCATTTTTCGACTCTGCAATTTACACAGTGCAGTTTACACAAAGAATGGTGCTTTTCAATGATACTTTTTTCGTTTTGTCCGAAACAAAACTTGACAAGCACAATTAATCAAGTTTCGGTGTGAAATAAAGCAGTAGAAATTTGGTTTTGTGATTAAATATTTTCTTTGCTGCATACTCATTGTGACTATTTGAACCTTTAAACACTGCCTTTTATCATTATGGCTCTTCTCTGGTGTCTGTTGTTGCTTTGCTTGCAAAGTGACCTCAACGGTTTGTCGAGTCTATTATTGCAAGTAGTATCATTCCTCATCTTTTGTTTTTACATTTGAATTATGATGCGCAAAAGATGAAATCTGATCATGAGAGTGAAGTTAAATAGTTAATTTATTCTTGAAAGCAGCTGGTGAATCTGACTTTCAAATTCAAAGAAAGACTTTTTGTCAAAAACATTACAATTAAACCATTATCATGCTGAGCATATCAATATCATGAGAGAAAAAGAAGAGTCTTGCTAAATTTGGTGTATAAGGCTTTGGCTTTCTTACCCAGTTTGACTGAACATGTACGTAACTAAATGACCAAGATACTCAAAGCAGATGAGGTGGTGTTAGTACAATAATGCAGCCATTGGCAAATGAATCACCCTTTACTGGACGAATGCATCAGTTTGGAGTCTGATTTGTCCTCACTAGACTTAATACCACTATTATATCATTTAAACCTGTTTTGGACAGCATATGGAACTGTGCACAACACAAGGTAATTGTATCATCTTGTAAGAAAACTATCCAGAAACTGTCTAATCTGTAGATGCAGTCTTTTGTGTGTGCAGGAGGGTCTGTACTGTGCATTGAAAATAACAAGTTCCTGAACTCAAGCATGTCAGCCTATCCAGCTGTAAGCTCTGCATGCCACCTGTGGGTTTTCCTTATAAACAACCATGTAACCACATTCTGTCCTCACACGGTGGCACTTCTTGGGCCAGGATGTGGGCTTCATTGGTCTGCACAAAAGACAAGGTAAAAACACACAAAAGCATTATACAGGGCACTTACAGTTAAAATATAAAATGATAGAGAAGAGAAGAGAAGAGAAGAGAAGAGAAGAGAAGAGAAGAGAAGAGAAGAGGATCAGATCAAAGTAATGACTGAATCATTCCACCCACGAAAAACAGTAGAAACCCAACTCGTGACAGTAACACTTGTCACAGCCTCTCCGGAAAGTGTCTCCTGGCCTGTAGTGCTTGTCCTTGTGTGAGCAGATGCCTGTGGGAAGACGTGAAAGAAAGGTGAATCAATGGAGAAATGTAAACAGAAACACTAATTCATAAATTATTCTCCCTCCTTATTAAATCCACCACCCACATCCACACCACACCACTGCCCCCACCCCCCACCCTCACCGTCCTGGAAAATAAATTGAATCAGTGGCAATTGGTCATGCCTGTCATTTTATGATGTAGCTCAATAGGATAGCGCTGATCTGCTCAGAGGAGCCCCAGGGAGCTGCTGCAAGGTTACGGAATAGGACACAGTGTTTGCTCATAGCATGAGGATGCTTTAATAGCCACGGGTGCCAGAACTCATCCTGAAAGTGTTGATTTATCCTCTCAAGGCAAAAAACATTCCATTGGGACAATTGCAGAGCCGCGTCACTCAAATGTGAAACAGATTCTGAACAGTCTGAGGGAACATGTGCATGTCTGTGTGTATGCATGAGAAGGAATAAAAGGGGGGAAAGCAAACAAAAGTAACTTCTACCTTTCTGGTGGTACATCGCGGCCTCTGCAGATCCATTGCTTAACTGGAGAATGAATGATAAGCCCACCGATAAGACCAGCAGTAGTGACCCCATGTTATTTTTCAGATGCAGCATTACTGGAGGCTTGCTTGATTTCATTAGAAAATCACTTCAAGTCCAAAAAGCAACCAACAGAATCAATGTGATATGTAAATGTGTTGGTCTGACCGCACGATAGACTTTGCCTCCAAGTCAAATGTAAATCAAAACCTATAACCAGAGGCGGTCACATAAATAATTTAGTTGAGGATTGTAAAGGCTTCCCTCTTTTCTCTTTAAATCCAGCTTGGTGTGTGATGGCCTAATACACGGTGGGCAGTACTTATAGCCACTCACACTGGGCAAGGACACAGAAGACGTCACCAAATGTTTACTTCCCTGGATTCATCCCAGATTTTGTTTTAGAGTGAGGTGTGTTTGGACTCTTGCTTTGCCGTAGTGCATCCCTAAATGATACCTTTTGGTCTATGCTCCTGGAGTGCAGGGGTAAGAATGGAGGGTGAGCAGTGAATGTGTTCAGTGGTGACGGCGAATCTCTCTCTATTGTCTTTGTTCTTCATTTCCAAATCGACATCTAATCTACATTACCATAACATCCTTTGTGCGGACGTTGTCTATTCTGCATAGTCATCACTCCATGCATCGCCATGAACCATAAAATGCATGGAAATGTATTGCAGACCATCTACCTCTGGAATGTGATGACTTCACAAGGCGGAATGCAGAATGTCCAGCGTGTTTTCCGAGGGACATTTTGTGCTTTTTACTGTTTGCAATACATTTGATGTGAGGATCGGACATGTGTTGCACATGTACACTGAAATCTGGTTGAAGATTTTTTAAATTCTTGAGAGTGAGGGCAGGAAATTCCCAGATTCCCAGTGAGTGTATTCTTCTGAGAAGCATGTTGTCCAGGCAAATGTGTTGCATGAACACATAGAGGTCAAATTGTGTATGTCCCAAATCTCAGAAAGTCAGAGAACTGCTGTATCATTCTGGGTCACACACACTGAGAAGTGAGGATTTTGCTGGATGTGTGATTAACCACGACAGTGGAGGTCAGTCTCTTTGCTTCCTGACCATAGCAGTCAATCTGTTACGCTCTGACTGCTGAGAAAATAGACGGGATATAAAGAGACCAGGGGGAAGTAAGAGGGAGATTGAGGTCTCTTGTGGAACAGGCTACCCACCTCACCGAGTCACAGGCTGACATTCTCTATTTTCAGATACCAACTCATGGACTCTTATTTCCCAACTATTGGTCGATACTTTCAAATACGCAAAGCTGCAACAGCACATTTAACCATTCTGAACCTCAAGACAGAGCAAAACAATCTGGACAGGAAAAAGAGGTACCACATAAAAGATGAATAACATCCTATGATGACACAAAAAGGGCAACTAAAGAAGAAATTTGCATACAATCAAGACACTCATAGACCAAGGTGGCTAATTTTATATGAGTTATCATTTCAATGTGTCTGTACTTGAAATTGGGATGAAAACAGCTGGTCAGACAGTAATTTGGTTGTAGACTTGCTGCAGACGAGAGTGTCAAGTAATGGTACTTTGTGTCTCGGTACAATACAATGAAGTCCTTCATGCAAATCGAATACAAGCACCCATCTGACAATTTTTACTTGTTTTGACCAAAGTTTTGGTGTCTTGCGTCGGTACGTGTTTGGGTTCAGTGTCCTGGTACTTTCCACTGTACCTTTTAGTTGCAGCTGTCAGATCCCTTACAGGACGCCTCACTTCCTCTATCTGGCTTGGTCCCGATGAGGTAACAGGGAATATTAGCTTACTTCTTGGCTAGTTTTCAGGACTGGAAATATTACTCTCTGTCGGATACCAGACACCACATGGTGTCCTGACAGATGCATCGCCAGACTTGCAGACTTGTCCTGTCAACTCGTGTACATATCACAGCCTTCTCTACAGAACTATGCAGTTGGTATGCTATATATTTACAACCACAGAGGCCATGCGGTGAAATGAAACACCACTCAAACGAAACGCAGAATTTATCTCTGTACTATACTACAGAGGCCAAACTGAAGACCCGTGGTACAGGTCAGCTAAAGACAAAGTTAATTTCCAAATTTTATTGTTCATTTTTGCTCTGTTCCCTTCAGTGCTTGGATTGTCTGTCTGCCATGCCCATGACCTCCTTCAATAACCAACTCCACACTATATCACAGAGGGAGGTGGTTACCAGGCAGCGAGTGTTTTTTCTTTGTGAGCTGGGGAGACCGTGGTAGGTTGACAGTCAACGAATAACTGGCTCTATAGCCTAACAGTGTGGTAGGCTTGGTAACTGGACC